>JAVCKZ010111047.1:0-10304 GCA_034780755.1 Lepetodrilus elevatus | reverse complement strand
GCGTTCATGGGAATGGACACTTTGACAATGGATGTCAGAATCTATGTGCAATATTACCAGCTTGTCTTATCATGAGAAATCTTCACACGGTCTCTGGAATATTTACATATCGTGTTATTTTGTGAAATTCCCATAACCGATTGTTACCTAGGAACAGAATAGCCTTGCTGGTGAGAAGATCCCACATACTGGGGCAAATCTGATCTGAACAAGACGTGTATTGTCTGAGAATCATCATTCACTATAAATAAACACTGCAACTATGATTTTAATTAAAAGTGCCGTCATTTATGAAACAGAAAGAAGAACTCTGCTATTTGGAGATGTACGCCTGGGGTCAGGGGGCAATCATCTTTGACTTGAACTGTTTCATAGAAACTATAAATAAGGAAAGTGTGCATCAATGCGTAATGCTCAAGTCCAATGTGTTGTAGTAATTTTTCCTGTTCTACAAACACCGGGGTACATGTGGCGATACAGAATCTAAAAAACAACCAAATCAATCTTTGGTCCCTTGAAGCTTATTTGCTGATCTAAATGTACAGAATTATGAGGGGAGTGGGGGAGGGGGGGAGGGGGAGTGGGGGAGTGGGTGCGCTCCTCTCCCTCCTCTCCATCTATCTGGCCTGAGATGAAAGCTAGGATCAGACCTCGGCACAAATGGCATTTGTTAGCAGCAGTCAGTGATACAAACAAAGCCTGTGAGATAAGCCACTTTCCGTATGATTACAGAGGCATCTGTTGTGTGCTGTAATTTGCTGCTAAGACATACTCGCAGTACCATAAAAGCATTTTCAACTCTGGCAACAAAGCAGGGTGTTCCAGGGTGTTCCGGGGTGTTCCAGGGTGTTCCAGGGTGTTCCGGGGTGTTCCAGGGTGTTCCGGGGTGTTCCAGCACACAATGAGCCCAGTGCTGTCTGTCAGATGCACCTACGTCTCAGTAGAGAGAACGCCTCACAATAAATCTTTAACGTGCACACAAAATATTACCGGTAAGTATACTATAGACTCTTGATGTAACGAAAGTTTTTGAAAAACCTGGCGACCTGACGAATATCTTTCTGGCAACTGACATTCTGACCACAGATTTGTCATCTTTCCATCAAAGCTTTCCACTGTCTTGGCTTTTACATCTGTTAGAAATTATCCTTACTGAAAATATTGTCTCCTCAGTAAATCTATTACTTACAACATCGCTGTTTTCATCTATTACTTACAACACACCACTGACCCCACACACCACTGACCCCACACACACACACCACCACCCCCACACACCACTGACCCCACACACCACAGATGTGATCTGTTATGACATACGTCGCCATTGTTATCAACGCTACGACTTCCGAAATCCTAACAATGTCAGGAAATCATGTGCTTTCCTATGTCAGAAGTCGACAGGATACAGTACGCATACAAATATTGTAATGAAAATAACCATGAGTATTTATTCTAATACCCAAACCAATCCACCAAAACTTCACAAAATATTTTATATCCTTAGGAAACAATGCACATACCAACAACAAGTGGTTCTGTTAGTACCTGGTGCTAAACACCCTGGTCCGTATGCACCGTAGTTCAACCATGAGTTATACAACTGTCGGTATGATCCTTAAACTACGGTTTAACTAAACCAAGTCTGTGCATACGGACCCTGGGTATTAAAGTGACTCATACACATAGGGGATTTTACCTATGCCCATTTTTATTGTTGGTCATGTGTAATATATAGGACAATATTTGCAAGAATCTGCGCTTTCAGGGATGAAAATGCATGAAAACCCATCGAAATACGCTATTTTACTTGACGAATGTAAACAATTGTTTGTTTTGAAATTGGCGAGGCCTTCTCAACACAGGTTTCTCTGCACATATTGCATGGTTTCTCGCACATGGCGTACTCATCACAGGGTTTCTCTGTACAGATTGCACAGGTTTCTCGCACATGGCGTACTCATCACAGGGTTTCTCTGTACAAATTGCACAGGTTTCTCGCACATGGCATACTCATCACAGGTTTCTCGCACATGGCGTACTCATCATGACCCTGGACATTAAAAGAGTTAACCATCCTGGACAATAACTGGATTATGAATGTTAGACACTGCTTGATAGTGGGCTTGCTACAGGTGGCATCTGATTGGCTGAATATGTACAATACACAACACTAAATGTGAAGACAGACCGCACCAGAACTAGAACTATGAGGACCGGCGGCTGGCCCTGACCATCTATCACAAGACTATATCTACCATTACCCAGTACCTCTGTGATAAGCTGGCATTGTGTAGCACCAGTAACTGCTGACAGCCGAGGTGTCTCAGTGAATACCATAGAAATACTGTCAGAATACTGTCAGAAGCCTGTCAGAATACCCTTAGTATCAGAAGCCTGTCAGAATACCCTTAGTATCAGCAGCCTGTCAGAATACCCTTAGTATCAGCAGCCTGTCAGAATACCCTTAGTATCAGAAGCCTGTCAGAAGTTGTCACATGATCACAGACCTCAGAGCCTCAGTTAAGAAGATGAGGATGTTTGGCGATGTAAATAGTGACCTCCCCTCCCACGTGCCACCCTGATCCCCCGGCTACTTACCCATCTACACCGGACCTGTTGACCAGTGTGTTGATGGTATGCATAGTCCACAGAAGTCTGGCACAACTACTAGTACAACAACAACAACAACAACTCACCCATTGTCAGAGATTCTACTCCAGCAGGGAGACGGAGGCTGGAAGTCTTTCCAGAGTTACAGTCAGGTGGTATTGGACAGCCCGTCCTCCTTGCCCGCCGTGAGTTTGCCGAGGAACCGAGTTGAATGAACTGACTCCGTGAATGAGAAAGTCGAGAGAGCGTAGTGAGAGAGCGTAGAGAGAGTGTAGAGAGAGTGTAGAGAGAGCGGGGTCTGTGACTGCGAGTGTTTACAGTAGCCACCACTGAGCAGTCTCCTTCAGGACCCCTTCAGTCTGAGCCCTATCTAGCCTGGACCGTATCTCCTGGGGCCAGGGTCTGGGGTCTGATGAGTCTGCTGGGGGGAGGGGGAGGGGAGCGACTCACAAAGACAAAAGCCTGGGGGGGAGGGGGTGGAAGAAACAATAGCCATTTGTCCCAGACAACAGAGCAGGAAGGAAGCCATTAGCCGCGCTGGGATGAAAACCAGCTGGAGTTACTTCATCCGTTACAGTAGCTGGTTACAGTAGCCACACTGAAGAGGAAGAGGAACGAGGGGGAGGGGACTAATGCGCCCCCCCACCCCCACCCCCCAGGGCCCTCGGACAATCCCACATACTGTCAACACAATTGTACTCACATCCATTACACACTGTTGATGATTGTCTACAGGTCTGTAGTGTCCTAGTGTAAACATCTTTAATGAGATATGTGAATAAAGTCTCTCATGCCCGTGCTAATTAGCTGTGAATTTCGATAGCGACAGTAATTATGAATGACATGGTCGAGTGTTTGTCCTGTATGTGGCGTGGCGCACGACTTCTCACCACATTCAACAGATACCGGGAGTCGCAGGAAGTTGGTATCACTCGAAACATATCCACATTTAGCGACACACATACCCACATTTAGTGACACTTGGTTTAAGGCACCTTACAGTGAGTGAGTTATCAGCGGAAATCTTTCACCCATAGTGACAGGGTTACCTTAAAGATTTATCAGAGAAGAAACAATGAGAAGAGAAACAATAAAGATACCACAGAGTACATGTATATACCCATAAATTGTCAAGTGAATGTACCAGTAGACGGTACCACTAGACGGTACCACTAGACGGTACCAGTAGATGGTACCAGTAGAAGGTACCAGTAGACGGTACCAGTAGACGGTACCAGTAAATGTTCAATATAGAAGTGAGGAAGTGAATTGTTATTGTTTTATTTCACAGAAGGATAACTACCATAACTACCAGTAGATTCTATAGTCGATGTACCAATAGACACCAGTAGATTCTATTGTCGATGTACCAATAGACACCAGTAGATTCTATTGTCGATGTACCACTAGACACCAGTAGATTCTATAGTCGATGTACCAATAGACACCAGTAGATTCTATAGTCGACATACCAATAGACACCAGTAGATTCCTAAATGAAATCCAGCATTGAATAACGCCATCAGCAAATTCCATTGTAAAAGAGTGGTCAGCATCTGGGACAATGGCTATGAGCTGGACGTACTGGTGTAAGCGCTATTCTTCACGGCGTAGACACAGCTGTAATGGTAAACTACAGCCTGGCTGGATACATGTGGTAAACAATAGCTTCGTGCAATCAGTGATGGAGCGCTATTACCAGGGGGGGGAGGGGAGGGGGGGGGGGTACAGTGAGGAGATACATCACTCCCAGTGATAACAAGACAAAGCTGCGCGGCACAGATCGAGTGTCGTCCATTGGCTACTGTAGAACACGGAGATAGAGCACTCTCCCTCCCTGATAAGTTGTCTTTGTTCTGGGAGGCGATTCCTGCATAACCTGCTGGAACAGTCTGCCTGCCAGACCTTGCCTCTCTGATTGCCCCCCTGATTGCCCCTGATTGCCCTTTGTCTTCTTATCTCGGTCTCAGTAAACAGAAGCAGAGGTCAATTAATGGAATCCATGCAGAAGCAGTGGAGACAGCGTCGAGAGGGGGAGAAGGGGAAGGGGGTGGGGTTAGTATCGGAGGGGGGGGGGGGGTGAGGGGGATAGTATCGGGGGAAATGGGGCATTGTACAGGTGGCTTGGAAGAGAATCACTTCAAGATTTGTGTTGAAAATCATTAAAACTTCACTCAATAACTGTGACACTAACTTATACCCCTAAAACACAACATCAAGCCAGCTTTAAATAATGAACATAAAGTGTAAAGCAATTCATTCTAAAAACAAACTTTTTACACTATTCAACTGGTAGCAGCAATATTCATATATTTAATTTCCATTATAATAATTTTCTACTTATACTTTTGGGTGAACTATTTTTGTGTGGATTTAATCAACCAACTCCAGGCTTTTACCATGGCATAATGCTAATTAAAACAGAGTAGGAAATATATGAGTTATATCACGAGATGCAATACAAACAAATCTGATATCTCGCCCAATTATACACAGTGTCTGTAGGCTCCCAGTGTCAGCAGTCTGTCAAGTCTCTCTCAGCCAGTAAAAGCTGGTATCTCTCATCTCTAACCCAACCTTAGCCAATCACAGGTCAGGGATCTGTAAGTCAGCCAATCACAGGTCAGAGATCAGAGGTGCTTCTATAGCAGCAACTCGACACCTATTACAAGTAAATTACCACAGTTCTCAGTTTATGAAATCTTGCCTAGGGGCGTGTGTACACAAGTTGGCCCCTTTGGGCCTCCATAGGATTGGCTTATCAACACATTAGCTTGCAACTTTACAGGTCATTGTGTAACACTCACAATTTATAAATTATAATTAATGATAAAGAGACAATTATTATTTAATACCTATAATGACTTCTTATTTCACAATAATTTCTTGCAATTCTTGACAATAATTAATTAATAGCTACCACTACTGATATCTTGTTAATTTCTTGCAGTTCAAGATTGGAAATAGGTTTCATTACACAGATAACGGCTTACTGTAAAAGACTTATATTACGCTCACTACGTGCAAAGGTAACTCGCGCGGAATCAAAGTCCGCGTGGTAAAGGTCGGCTTATTCTTGATTAGCACTGTTCTGATTTAACAAATATTTATTTTGATGAATTTCTTATCTGAAATAAATTCCTTCTCCTGAACATTAATCTTTTGTAAAAGTGAAAATAAATTAAAAATATTTCTATTTATCTCAAACCTACCAGTGCACGGCATACAGATGAGAAACATGCATTGTCCAAATGCCAATGTTGTCAATTTGTTTGCTATTAAACTTCTATTATGTATTTTTTCTGTTGATTATTACTGAAACTGCTGTTGTATGAATATATTTATGAGATTTATTTCTCCCCCCAGATCTATCTAGACACTATTTATGTCCTCACACAAAAACATTTTTTGAATAAAGAAATTCATTTTTAGACAGTGTATCAGCAGAGGTGAACAGAACCGACTGAGATCAGGAACAGGAACGAGAGAAAACAGGTCTGTCCACAAGATTAAAATGATTCCAAACCTCCATTATGTTCATGCACCTGTCAAAAAACATTGATGTAATCTGACATTATAGAAAAATTGATGAAACTCCTAGAGAGAGTGAGTGAGAAGAGATGATACCGATATGATGGATTGGGCTCTCGCGACCGGAACCACGACCGGAACCAGAATCAGACCCGTAACATTGTGACATCACATGAAAAAAACACATATACTGTGCGTACATGGCGTGTAGGGTAAAAACAAACATGAACTTTTTGCACAATCAAAGTTAAAAGAAAAATAAACTTTTCGCACAATCAAAGTAAAACAAACTTTTTGGGTATTCACAGAATTAAAATCATATACTTCCTTAGTTGAACATAATACTTTAACCCCTTCCATGCTGGACGATACATGCACGGATCTTTAGGGCATTTCCTGTTGCCTTCAGCACATTAAACATACTGAATTATATTCACAAAAATATAATACAATATTTGTTGTAAAATAATAATAATAATAATAATAATAATGGAAAATTAAACATACTGAAAAATTAAACATACTGAAAAATATTTACAAAAATATAATACAATATTCGTTGTAAAATAATAATAATAATAATAATGGAAAATTAAACATACTGAAAAATTAAACATACTGAAATTCACAAAAATATAATACAATATTTGTTGTAAAATAATAATAATAATAATAATAATAATAATAATAATAATAGCATTACAATAGCTACTTCAATTTTCATGTAACGATTACAAATTGAAAGTTCAGTATGTTGTAAAATTAATTATATAAAGAATCTGCGACACTGGAACAATAACTCTGGCATATAAATATTTTCAAATTTGATACCGGATTTCATCGTCTGTCTAGCAGCCACCAACGTACCAACTCCATGTCTCAATCAAACCATCAGCTAAGCGTCAAACTACCAGCTAATCAGCTAAATCCCTTCTAATCACGACACTCAATGGCATCAACAGACATAAAACTACAACAAAGTCACGGCAATCTCACTGGACTTACACAGACTTCTTTGATTAAACAACTTCTTAATTATGGCCTTTTTCTTCTACTTATCAAATGCACAGATATCAATTACCACCTTATAGTAGTATATATATATAGGGAGACCGGGGCTTTCATCATTTCAACTTTGCACAGACAAATTATCTGAAAGCTATTGATGCTATGCACTCGCTGGCACTGGCTTAGAACTCAGTCACCTACTAGGACCAGATACATGCACCAGAGAGATGCACTAAGTAGTATTATATGTTGTAGGCCCTATATTAACCTTCTCCCTGCTGAAGGCAACCAGAGATGCTGTAAAGAGCAGTGTCTGTGCCTAATCCGACAGGGAGAGGGTTAACGGTGTGACATCACAATGAAATTGCCATTGTAATAGTGTAGGATAGCCAGTGTAATTTTGCCAGTGTATAGGATTGCCAGTGTATAAGATTGCCAGTGTATAGGATTGTCAGTGTATATGATTGTCAGTGTATAGGATTGTCAGTGTATATGATTGTCAGTGTATATGATTGTCAGTGTATATGATTGTCAGTGTATATGATTGCCAGTGTATAGGATTGTCAGTGTATATTGCCAGTGTATAGGATTGTCAGTGTATATTGCCAGTGTATAGGATTGCCAGTGTATATTACCAGTGTATATGATTGCCAGTGTACATTGCCAGTGTATTATGCCAGTGTATATTGCCAGTGTATATGATTGCCAGTGTATATTGCCAGTGTATATGATTGCCAGTGTATATGATTGCCAGTGTATATTGCCAGTGTATATGATTGCCAGTGTGTACAGAGATGATCCCAGTACCAGGTGACAGATGTACACAGTGTTGATGTTACAACGACGGATCCAATGAGAACAGCGATGACGAATCCCCAAACAATGACCTGCCTCCCGCGGATGAAAGCCTGAACGCCGGTGTAGACGCTGCAGACGGCCGGGACGGTAAATCTAATCTAGCGGCTCTGTACGTTCTGCTTATCGACATGTCTCACTTCCGCCCTCTCAAACAAATGATTTGTGTGTTCTTTGACGGCTGTTGTGTTCTGTAAGGCTATTGAGGTTCTCACAGATCTGTATATTTCCTAAACACAGACCGTCTCTCGCGCTTCTTCAAAGTCGCCTCGTATCCCAAAGTTTGTTCCTCTTTACTTTTAAAACAATCTTCCCCCAATTGCTGGTTAACAAGATTTATCTTGAAACAAACTGTTTGTCTGAAGTTTCTTCTAGAAAGCGGTGTTACAAATAAACATGTATCTGACATTTGGTGAAGTCGGCTGTGTAGCACAGCTTATGTGTGGAGCAACCCCACCCACACATCCTAGTACCCCACTACACCCACACACATCCTAGTACCCCACTGCACCCACACACATCCTAGTACCCCACTGCACCCACACACACCCAATACTGTCCCACCCAACCAACACATCTCACATATATCACCCCACTCTCTCTCTCTCTCTCTCTCTCTCTCTCTCTCTCTCTCTCTCTCTCTCTCTCTCTCTCTCTCTCCCATCACAAACACACAGATGATACAATGGACTTGCAATGATTAACCCTCTCCATGCTGAAGGCAACCAGAGATGCCCTAAAGAGCAATGACTGTGCCTAATCCAGCATGGAGAGGGTTAATAATGAGTACAGAACAGTAACACTCATACTCAAATCTAAAAGTAACCCGTGGCTTCATTACATCAGACAAAACAACTGAGCAATGATTGTTCAAAATCAGCGGAATCTTATGATAAAACCCAAACAAGCTTTCAACTTAGTAAGTTGACCAGCGTTAGGACCAACACAGAAACTTAGTAAGTTGACCAGCATTAGGACCAACACAGAAACTTAGTAAGTTGACCAGCGTTAGGACCAAAACAGAAACTTAGTAAGTTGACCAGCGTTAGGACCAACACAGCAACTTAGTAAGTTGACCAGCGTTAGGACCAACACAGAAACTTAGTAAGTTGACCAGCGTTAGGACCAACACAGCAACTTAGTAAGTTGACTAGCATTAGGACCAACACAGAAACTTAGTAAGTTGACTAGCATTAGGACCAACACAGAAACTTAGTAAGTTGACCAGTGTTAGGACCAACACAGCGATGATGAGCAGTGCCACCCCCTGTACAATAGTCCAGTGCATTACGTGCGAGGCGAGTGTGGAAATAATCCGTTACGGGGGAAGTGATGCGCCCACAGAGTTGTGAAGACTGAAGGAGGGAGATCAAAGACCAGCTTCTCCGTGAGAAGACAAATGACCTACAGGTAGAAGTTTGACTTGCACCTATCAAAGAACTTGCGGAACCAGTGAAGCGAACAGCGGCCTATGATATCTGGATTGTTGTTGACAATAGGTAATTAATTACATCACCTTAACGACTTACAGCTTCTGGCCGTTCAGCCGGTCAAACAGCAGGCTGACCACAACAAAGGGGGAAAGGAAGGGTGCTTGACCATAGATGTACTGACCATAGGTGTAGATGTACTGACCATAGGTGTACTGACCATACTGGTAGGTGTACTGACTAGAGATGTACTGACCATAGGTGTACTGACCATAGGTGTACTGACCATACTGGTAGGTGTACTGACTAGAGATGTACTGACCATAGATGTACTGACCATAGGTGTACTGACCATAGATGTACTGACCATACCGGTAGGTGTACTGACTAGAGATTTACTGACCATAGTACTGACCATAGGTGTACTGACCATACCGGTAGGTGTACTGACTAGAGATGTACTGACCATAGATGTACTGACCATACCGGTAGGTGTACTGACTAGAGATGTACTGACCATAGATGTACTGACCATAGGTACTGACTAGAGTAACACTTGGCAATGTAGAGTATGAAAATCTTTCTTCATAATTGTAATCACCTACAGCGAAAACAAGGCACACAGATAAGTTTCATAGTCAAAAGGAGATAATGCAGGCCCTATTCTTAGAAATAATTTCAATTTGAAAAATTATTTGAAGAATATACGGACAAACTACTGCCACTCTGGTGTATATAATGTCGTAGTCGTGTAGCGGACAAACTACTGCCACTCTGGTGTATGTAATGGCGTAGTCGTGTAGCGGACAAACTACTGCCACTCTGGTGTATGTAATGGCGTAGTCGTGTAGCGGACAAACTACTGCC
>JAVCKZ010111036.1:0-10304 GCA_034780755.1 Lepetodrilus elevatus | reverse complement strand
CGCATAATACAATGCTTATCCCAAATGCAGGATACTGACGGTATCTAAAGACACTCGGGTAATAATCTCTATTTATCTCTAACATATTATTATATTCCTATAGTCAATGGATAATTGACCTTCAAAAGAAAAAAACATCTCTAAAATATAATGCTCTTTATATATATATAAAAAAAAATCACATATACAACATTCTTATGTATAGCAAAGTCAAACAAATATATTCTATACATAATACATGTTCTAAAATAGCACACATATATGTTTAACTCTTTCCATGTTGGAGGCAACCATATATGCCCAAAAGAGCAGTGCCTGTGTCAAATTCAGCAGGGAGAGGGTTAAAATGTGTAGCCTATGAGTGTAGCTGCCACTACGGTACTTACAATGTATGAGTTTGGTGTGCTGGAATCCTTAGACACTCTAGTGTTGACAGTGATGATACCAGTGTAGGGGTTAACCACAAAGTAGTTGCTGGGAGCTCGGCCATCGTCTGACAAACTGAACATAATTTCGTTCTCAGGAGCCTGTGGAATAAAAACACATGTGAAATAAATAATAAAGTTATGACACCGTGTCACCCTTGAAACCTCGAAATAACAAAGTTTACGGTAATAATCATAATAATGTGTGCATTTATATCATGCCAAATCCATGCTTCAGAAGCATGCTCATAGTGCTACATTATTACCCCGGTCAATGGTTCAATGTGCATGCATTTCACCTTCTCAACTCCCTGGGGAGTATACAACCCACACTGCCAGTTAAGGCGCTAGAAGGTTTTACATTCACAATTCCATCTCTTCCTACCGGTATTGCCATTCAGAGTTATTTCCGTTAGGCAAGTTCAAGTTATATAGCTCCAAATCCACCCTCGAAAGCATGCTCAAAGTGCTGTATATTATTACCCGGGTTAATGGATCTGTGCGCACACAATTCCTTCTCAACTCCATGGGGATTATACAACCCAATGTAAAAAATAAGTATGTAATATTGCATGCAAATATGATTGTGTTACTTTAATTATAATAATTACAGAAAAACCTGTACACTCCAGAAATCATGCTGATACCTTCTATTATCCAAAATATGCATCGATTCTAGTGATTTGATTGGTTGAGATGAGGCCTGTGAAAAGTGTTACACCCCGGTTTGCCTACACATAACAATTATGACCTCATAGTGGGACATAAATGATTTACTTGCGACATCATTACAACCCCCATTGACTTGCACGTTACAAAGACATTTCGGCATGAATATCCACAAATCCGGTAAGTGTATAGTGTAGAACTATTACGATTTGGGATAAATTCGTTGCCAGCATGATTTCCTGGGTGTACGGGTTTTTACAAGCTGAAATTTCAGCTTGTATAAATCCGTACACCCTGGAAATCACGCTGGTAACTAATAGCACAGGGATGTTCTTTTATACACTTAATATATGTTCTTTATATTAAGGATATGAGTATATAAGGATGCACAAGGATGCTCTCACCAGAGGGTCTTTGTCCGTGGCGGAGACGGTGATGACACTCGTGCCTTTGGGATCGTAGTCGTTGATGTAGGCCGTGTACTGGGACGGGGCGAAGAGGGGACTGTGCTCGTTGCGGTTGATGCGGATGGTTACGGTGGTGTATGAAACCTCGGTAGGTACGTTAGTATCGTAGCACTTCACCGAAAGCTAGAAGAAAAATAGAAAAGAACCAATCTTATCAATTGAGAAAAGAACCAATATTATCAATCTTTAATATCGGCACCAGTTTAGTTTCCCAACATGGTCCTGAATATCTTGTAGTTTTCTCTGCAACCTATACCATGGCTTAGGTATTTGTTGCTGTTTTTTTTGTTTGTTTGTTAAATTTAGGCTTAGAACCGATTTCAAGATTCTTTCACTTAAATCACAGCTTGTTAATTTAGTGCAGAAGAAAACCCTGAAACATCCGTAGTGCTGAATGTTGCAGTAAACCAATAAAGTTTGTACATAAATGGCAAATTTCATCCTCATTGCATATGGTAGGTGATAACAAATCAGAACAGAATATTCAAGGCAAGTTACAATTTTAACATAATTTTACAAACATTTATGAATAATTATGTGGAAAATGCTATTTCAGAAGCTATAAACACGCAGTCATGGAAAACAGTATCCACCAAATGAAAATGGACAATCCAGACAACTTTCAGCATGGTTCGGACACAGTCATGACTAACAGCATGTTAAATGTTTAATAAACATATCGTATTGTACTAAATGTCAAATCCAATGACCGTTCAGTTTAGTATGAATTGCACTTACTGGTAATGCACTACACTAGCAAGACTAAATATGAAGAATACATGCACTTACAATGTATATTGGATAAGGATCACTATTGAGTGTGAGGTTCTTCCGGACTGACACTTGCAATTGGTCGTTCAGTTCAAAGTATTCAGGTCCCTTGTCATATCCATTCAGTTCACAGTGCAGAGTACCCTGCAAATACACAACATAGTGCAGATATAATACTGAGTATAATACTCACAACATTGACAAGATGTGCATTTGGCACAACACTGACATATTACTGACATACTACTGACATTATATTGACATAATACTGGCACAATACTGACATATTACTGACATACTACTGACATTATATTGACATAATACTGGCACAACACTGACATATTACTGACATACTACTGACATTATATTGACAGAATACTGGCACAACACTGACATATTATTGACATACTACTGACATTATATTGACATAATACTGGCACAACACTGACATATTACTGACGTATTACTGACATTATTCTGATGTATTAGAGACACAGTACGGTGACACTGCAGTGTAAAGGCTTACCGAGAGGTCTGGGTCTGTGGCGGTGATGGTGATGACTCTGGCACTGACTGGACGGGTGATGGGGATTGTGGTCGAATATGGTCCGTTTCTGAACACAGGTGGCCCGCTGTTCTTGGTGACTGAGATCCGCACGTCAGCGTCGACATCCTTGTTTCGACCATCTGAGACTTTTACTTTGAACTGCGGAGACGAGCACAAGAATAAATAGACGTGTGTCACTTTGCAGCGATAGAAACAAACTTACTAGCCCAAATAGTGATACAAAAAAATGTATGTTATCAATTCCTACTAGCCCTTAGGATACCTTTAGCATTGGGAGAAATGGCCCGGGCTAGCAGACTAGTGTTAATTTTTATGCTTGCGTGAGTTAACACAGCCTGGATTAGTGTTGACTATCGCCAATTTTGCAGGGCTGACAGTCAAACAATTTGGTGACTAATCCCTGGATGACTCTGGTAAATATGGCCCTCTACGACTATATGCCGCGACATAACTATGTATGTTTTAACTCTAAACGTTCAAAATAGAAAAGAAAAGTATAACGATAAAGAATTACAAAACAAATTTCAAATGCGAAAAGACAGATTGTTTTGTAATAAATGCACAGTCTCGTGGACTTAAAGCTACTCACATTGAATACAGTGGTAGGAGTGTTTCTGAGGTCTTTGAGTAATAAAATCTCGCCGGTTTTGGGGTTGATATGGAAGTAGGATATCGTATCGTTGTTTCCTAGAAGACTGAATGTCAAAGGATCCTGAAATGAAGACGTTGTTAGATAATAGTGATCTCTGATTGAATACTACTGATTGTGATATGAAATGTTACAATCATGATTATATAATAATAATAATAATAATAATAATAATAATAATAATAATAATAATAATAATAATAATAATAAATCTTTAAAAAGGCCTCAGTTCTAAACTGAAATGGACAATATAATGAAATAATAATAACATCACTCATACAACATATACTTAAGACTAATTATTCAATTACTATTATACACATATACTTTCTGGTATGAAATGTATTTTAACTGTGATATGATGTGTTTTGACCATGACATATTGTGTTTTGATGGTGATATAAGTTCTGTTCCGGCAGAAACTAGACAGAAGAGACACCTACTGAATCAGCATCCGTGGCCGACACAGTCAGGATGACATTTCCTAGACCGAAGGTGTCTGGGATCGTCCTTGTGTACGGAAGGGGTCCCACGAATGCGGGGAAGTTTGGATTGCGCTGGATATTGATGGTCAGTTGGCCCGACACAGTGTTCTCAGGCCAAGCATCATCGTAACACAAGACTCGGATCTGAAAGTCAAAAACAGGGTTAGATATGCACACGTGTGGTAAGAATTACTCAGGCCAGATTAAATCGAAACAAACTAACTTAAATACTTACTAGCCCCAATGGTCATACAAATAACAAATCTTATGAATTTCTATGATACCTTTAGAATTGGGAGAAATGGCCCGGCTAGAGGACTAGTGTTAATTTCGATCCGTGCTGACAGAAAAGTCTGCAGCAATGTTATGGGGCTCCCATTGCAGCGGCAGCGGTAATAGAAACTAACTGTACAACGTACTCGTCCGAATAGTGATACAAATAATTAACAACTGTTATGAATTTCTACTAGCCCTTAGGATACCTTTAGCATTGGGAAAAATGGCCCAGGCTAGCACAGTAGTGTTATTAATCCCGATCGCTAGATGCCGACTCCTAAACAAAAGAAATCAACTTGCCGTGTATGAATTACTGTTCTTGGCATCTAGTTTAGGTTGGTTGAGCACAGTAATCTTGAGTGTATCAGGATCCAGAGTGAAGAAGCTAGAAGCTGGGAAGACGCCGACACTTCTGCACTTGAGTTTGCCCTGAAACATGTTCATACAGCACAATCAACTACTGCAGTGGATTCCATAACACTAAATGGACATTATGTAAGTGTTCAGACAAGGACAATTCTGTTACTAAAGCCAGGAGGTTGCTACAACCAAGTATGTATATCATTGATGTTAAAAATATGTAATAATAATAATAACAATAATAACAATAATAATAATAATAATAATAACAATTATACTAATATATTATTATTACAATAATGAATTTTTATTAATAATAATTAATAATAATAATAACAACAATAATAACAATTATACTAATTTACTAATATATTATTATTACAATAACGAATCATTATTAATAATAATTAATAATAATAATAAGTAGATTCATATAGCGAAAATTCTTCCATGCGTTAGGACATATTTGAAGTGCTAGATGTTGAAATAAACATTACCATTTCAGAAAATGGAACTTGAAATGTTGCATGGCTAATAAGAGGTAGTAAACACAACAGATTTCCAATTGAAATACAAGTAAAGAATGCATGATAGGCAATAGTTGAGTGATCTTACATCTTGGTCAAAATCGACAACTTGGATGGTGTAGATAACACTTTGGGGATCCACGGTCTCACTGACAGTGATATTAGCCGGTAGATTGCTGATGGTGGGATTACTTGTATCACGTGGAACGTGAACTCTCACCAATGTGCTCCTAGACTTGGCAGGGTTACCGTTGTCCGTTGCAACAACAGTTATCTGAAAAGAATTCAAATTATCATCACTCTGTTTAACAACTGATTCAATGTTCAGAAAATATGTCAGTCCAGATTCTAAAGACCACAATTTTATTTGTTATTGCTGGTCCTTATGGTAGGGAACTTTTCTGGCCAGCAGAATAAGCTTATAATGGGAGTCTTCTGGCCAGCAGAATAAGCTTATAATGGGAGTTTTCTGGCCAGCAGAATAAGCTTATAATGGGAGTTTTCTGGCCAGCAGAATAAGCTTATAATGGGAGTTTTGGTGAAGGACCAAGAACTTTTAAAGTTGCTGATTCTTCTGACTAGCAGGTATTTTTGAGATTTTCGGAACTGAACTGATTTAGTGATAGAAACAGATAATAATATATATGTAATTATGATGCCTTCCAGTGTTCCACCACAAGACTGAAAGGACATTTACCAATAATGTACATTGAACATAATGGAAATTGAATATAATGAGCATTAAACATTATGGGCATTGAACTGAATTAGGGATACTGTAATGAACTGAAATAGGAACTAAGGACATTGAACTGAATTAGGGACATTATTGAACTGAACTAGGGACATCAAAGTGATTATAAAGACATTGAAATCAATTAAGGATTGACTGATGTGCAAACTGTATGAATCCGCGAAGCGGTTCAAACATAAGTTTGCACATCACTTTTGATGTTCATACCTCGATGAACATAAAAGAAATGAGTCAATCCTTATAAATAAATTACGTAACACATTGGTGGAGATTACATTCATTTGATAGTCTGAACTAACAAAAGCGTTTATATTTAATAATTTAACTTGCAAGTGCAGCGCAATAATAGTTGATATTGACATCAGCCGCGACCGGTAAAATGTCAATCAAGCACCTGTGACTTATGAAAATTTTGTTCATCGAAGTATGAACGCAATGTTTTGGGGCTATGTGAACCAATCAGATTGTTGGATTGACAATATATTTATTTATTTAACATTATAGGTAAACTAAATGGACATTGCAGTGATTTAGGGTAATTGCAATGAACTAAGGACATTGATGTGAATTAGGGTTATTGATGTTTAATTATGGACAATGAACTGAATGGACATTGAATTGAAAGGACATTGATGTGAATTAATGGCATTGAATTGAATGGATATTTATGTAAATTAGGAGTTAGTGAGTGAATATGGAGTTTAACATCGCTGCGTGAATCTTTCACCCATTTGCAACGATTGTAAATTAGGAACATTGCAGTGAATGGACATTTATGTGAATTAGGGACATTGAACTGAATGGACATTGATGTGAATTAGGGACATTAAACTGAATGGACATTGATGTGAATTAGGGACATTGAACTGAATGGACATTGATGTGAATTAGGGACATTTATGTGAATTAGGGACATTGAACATAATGGACATTGATGTGAATTAGGGACATTGAACAGCATGGATATTGATGTGAATTAGGGACATTGAACAGAATAAACATTGATGTGAATTAGGGACATTGAACTGAATGGACATTGATGTGAATTAGGGACATTGAACAGAATGGACATTGATGTGAATTAGGGACATTGAACTGACCTCATAAGGATCTGTATTGTCGGGGTCCTGGCTCAGAGGTTTCTTGAGTGTCAGTACGCAGGTCCGAGGATCAACACGGAAGTATTCCATGGCCTTGACTTTTCCACTGATGCCGCACGTGATGATTGTCTACAAATACAGACAGAATAGTACATCAGCCTGTCTCACACGGATGCACTTAACAAATGTCCATACAAAGTCTGCATATTGAAGATTTAAGCACAAACCTGGCCCAGAGATTATGAAACTCTTTGAGTACGATTTCATGCTCAAGCCTAAATTTTATATGGGGATTTGTGAACAAAACTTTTGAGTTGATCACGAAAATGTACTATAAAAGGTTGGTAACGTGAAGGCCATGCGGCTACGTACGCTGTCCTTGTCGGTGACGTTGAGGGGCAGAGACCAGGTTTTGATGCTGGTGGTTTCTGGCAAGTCAATATCCACATTGCCAGGCTGGAATACAGGGCCGAAGCCGTTGCGTGTGACGGTGATGTGTACGGTGGACGTACTTCTCAGGTCGGGGAATTTGATGTCGTACGCCGCAACAAGAAGCTGTAGACGACAGAACAAAACAGAAATTGATCAGCTCTTCAGCTTGTAATTCTTTTGGGAAAAAAAGTCAAATACAGAGTATCAATTTCATTAGCATCTGTGCTTGAATGTTGTTGTTTTTTGTAATGCTATGACAATGAATTAAGAATTGAGACATTGGAGGCACTCATGCCACTACATACTGTGTATTGTAGTCTTCCGTCAGCATGCAGATCTTTGACCACAGACACGCGGCCAGTGATGTTGTTCACGTCGAAGAATGAGGGAGCGGGATAGACGCCGGCAACTTCATACATAATGGGGGTTTCCTGAACAGAAGAAGTGTATGCACTCAATGACTGCAAATATTTGCCATAAATATTCAGATAATTAACTGTACTTTTCATACTGATGCTTATCTGATCTTGGGTGGTATTTTGAATAGTATTTGAGAGAGAACAAGGTGTGACACAGACTAACAAATACTGTATACCGGTATCTACATAGTATGTTTGGACAAAGCTTGGACTTAATAAGTACAAAAGACACTGCTGTAATACTATATCAATATTTAATGAATGTTTGCCAACACACAACTGCTCAACCAGATGTATCTTTCACAAAATGATGCTGTATACATAGTAGTTTGATGTGTGTGGCTTATACAGGAAAATATGTTTTGAGAAATAATATATATATAAGGAAATTTGACTGAAATCTGTTGATTTACTCCAAACTAAACTGTTGTTCTGTATTAGATATATACCAGAGGTGTTTTGGAGGCGTAAACGTCGGAAACTGAGGTGGTGACTGGATCGGTCTCGTCCACTGTCCCGTAGTAGTCTTTTCTGGTGAAGGCGGGGAAGCTGATGGCTCCTACTGTGATTTTCAGGGTGGTCGTGTCGGTTTTCTCTGTCGGGTAGCCATTGTCCGTAACTCTTAGATTGCACTGAAACACAAGGAAAAGTGATGTTATAATGTGATAGTAGTATGACAGTGATTTTGTAATATGATACTATTCTAATCAAGATGTTATAATGTGATAGTATTGTAACAGTGATGCTGTAATATGATACTATTGTAATCAAGATGTTATAAACTGATATTATTATAACAGTTGTTCTGGAGACAATTTCGTTCGCCACAACGCAGCCAATGCTGGTTGCAAAGCATGCAGCACGAGCAGTACGTTGGGCGACCATGTGCTTTTAGTTTCTATTTGGCAGTCTGGCGATAAATGTTCAAGAGTGAACATGTCTCGTATATTCGATAGATAATCGTATTTTTTGATAGATAGTTTATAGAATAGTTTTCGTTCAGGATAGTTTTTCGATAGTAAGAGAGATAATAGTTTAAATCTCTCATACTTGTCTAGATAGTTTAGAGTATTTTTGTAGATAGTTTTTAGTACATAGGAGACAACCGTTTTATTTCGCCATAGACTCGCTTTCATTGGGTTGTTTTTCGTCATTTTCGTCATCCTAATAAATTTAATCACGTTTAGTTGTTTGGTCTAGTCTCATCCTTTCGTCATCCAAATCAATGTAATCACGTTTAGTTGTTTGCTCATTATACATTTTATCCCATTTTCTCACCCATTTTCCCATCCCAATAGTTATCATATTTGATTAATAATTTAAGCGCTTCCACTGCAAAACAATTTAG
The DNA here is from genome assembly GCA_034780755.1 of Lepetodrilus elevatus. Taxonomy (NCBI): domain Eukaryota; kingdom Metazoa; phylum Mollusca; class Gastropoda; order Lepetellida; family Lepetodrilidae; genus Lepetodrilus; species Lepetodrilus elevatus. The sequence continues at coordinate 1,054 of JAVCKZ010111036.1, read as the reverse complement.
TTCACTCGCTACCTCTGCAGAACAACTACTACTACTGCTACTGCTACTACTACTACTACTAATACTACTAATACTATTACCACTACTACCACTACTACCACTACTACTACTACTACTACTAGTACTAATAATAATAATAATGTGCAGATTTATATGACCTAAATCCATGCTCAGAGCGCTGTGCATAATGACTCTGAATGTAGTTTATGACATGTTTATGATTGTAAGATCTAGATGTTTCAATTCATATACGCGTCATGTATTACAGTATTGTGCAAATGCTGTTCATTATATATGTAATCGTTATGTTATTATGTTGGTGGAGAGCAAAGTGCGTGCTTTAAAAGCACGCCGTCACTAATGATGAACATGCACGTTACGTTTCAGGGTCAGCGGTTCACAAGAAGGCCGGCGAGCTATGTTGCTGCGTGGTAAAACTGAAGAAGGTTTGGGAAAGTTGGTATCCAATTGTTAAAACAATTGCAATATGATCATTGGCCTGGTTTTAGACTTAGAACCCCAAATTAAGAACCGTATAGTACGAGAACGCTTATACCACTGATGTCCAAAATGCTTATTCGTAAAAAATGTATTTAATTTATAGCATTAGGCATCGAAACGTACTGTTTACTATGTAGTTTCCATTACTTAAATCATGGCTACACCTCCCCAGCCATGCTTTATATGCCCTCAGCCATGCTTTATATGCCCAAATCGTCATATAAAGCACGGCTGGGGGCATATAAAGCACGGTTAAATATATTTGCCTTGAGTGGGACTCGAACCCACTACGACTGAATCACTCATAATTGTGATCCATGAACTCTACCACTCCTCTATCAAGGCTAATAAATAAATAAATATGTTTGTAGTTATAACGGTTGCAGTATTATTTATGTAAAATGCATATGCGTGTCATCTGGGGTCTAAACTATTCCCTGTGTTATTATCAATCGCATGAGGGCATCTAGTATAATATATATATGACACATTCGCGTGAATATTGCTTTCACTAACAAGTAAAATAATGATTCATCATGTTTCTCGATACTAG
>JAVCKZ010111025.1:0-10305 GCA_034780755.1 Lepetodrilus elevatus | reverse complement strand
ACGTTATCATTTATTACTGCATGGTCCCGGAATGGTGATAATTACTGTTTGTTATACAACTATCATAAGCATAACTGTGTTTTCGAAATCTTATTAGACCAGTATAATTATATAGAGCCAAGGCAAAATTTCGTGAAATTATCTTAGTAATTTAAAACCTACCAAACAATCCATCTATGGATAACCTTATTAACTAGGCATTAACGTTATTACCGGATTTTCCTTATTGCCGCTAATATATATATGTTACAGTCATTTCGTGAGTGAGTTAAATATAATGGGGAACAACTAAAAAATATTTTATCTTCAGATATCAGTGTCGGATGTCATGCCAGTGTTCAGTGACAAGCATTGCAATATAAATGAGTTTGCATTTACCTGTTTTTCCAATTCGGATTTAGAGATGTTTTCAAGATTAAAGTAGGGCCTAATATTGTCATTTATATCGCGGCTTGTCAATTCATACACAAAAAATAACAACCTAGGAATGAACTTGCTGCTTATATAGCGCTGAGAGTTACCGGCCTATGTGTGCACCAACACACATCGAGAATAGTTCATGAAAGTAACACTGATGCCAGCCCACAGTGATGTCTGGATTTGCTTCTAACTCAGGATCCCTATCACGGTCCTATTACCATCAGCACGGACTTAGGTTGATTTAAAAAGAAGTAATTAGGGGTTTTACGTCCGCGTCCAGGGTAGCTGATATTTAGCGGACGGGACTTAGGTTGAACGATTCTTAGCCGTAATATGTAGCAACTTCGCGACATTTCGGAATTCATATTTGCGGATGTCGCTCGGTGATCCGAATGTATACTATAGTGTATTAAGGTACACTTGTACTTAGGACCTTATCATATAATTAAGAGCATGTATATCCCTAAAATGTCTATCCCATCCAACTCGTATTTAATTTACCTGTATAGACTACTAGCCTGTGACAATCTGGATGTCGGTTAAAGGTCAAAGGGTACACGGGCGATTTCTTCACTCTCTCTTTATACATTATTTCTAATACATACTCTCTATTATGTTTTTTATTATTATACACATTTATCCCAAATTCGAAAAGTAAATTGTCTCAATAATCAACAGTAACTGGAAGCGGTCATTTTAGAATGTCCCCTGCTATTTTCGCGAAGTTAACCCTGCACTATTTAAAGGCATAATATCACAGATATGTATGGTTGTTTTGGACTAGTTCTTAACTATAACTGCAAAGTACATTCACTTGACATACTAGGACATACAATCATGTTCGTACTTCCAAAAACTTTCCACCATTGTGTGTTTGACAAATCTTCACTGCAAACCCCTTGCGGCTCTAGAGTCGGGTTTAAATCAATTATATATATTCCGCAATTAGCGTTATTAGACGGGACCTGGGACTTCAGATTCAGTCCGTTATAATGCGAGTGTCCGGTTTATCCGAGGCCGGTATATCCGAGGTCTACTGTATTGTCAATATATTGATGCTCAGGCGTGATGATAGATAAGTACACCTAGTGATATGTATTCGTATATTGAGATAGGATTGAGCGAAACAAATTGTAATGTAATATGCCAATCAATCGGACTGGTTCTAAACGGTAAGGTACATCATACTACAAATGCAGAACATCATCCTCGATCCAGCAGTACCAACCTGTGCTCGCAGGTTACTGCAACACTCAGCGCTACGGGTGTTGCAGATTTCCTTCTGCCCTAAACTGGCCCCGAGATTACGAAACTTTCCGAGTACGATTTCATACTCAAGCTCAGAATGTACATGAAGTTTTATGAGTTGAGGATAGAATCGTACTCAGAACATTTCGTATTCTCGGGGCCTGAACAAATCTTGAATTGAAAGTGGCTCTAAACACAATTATAAACAGTTAAAATAAACCACAAAGACCATAACTTAATAGTAAACTAGTGTGTTTTTACAATCTAAAGGCTATCCTGATTTTGTACACAGATTCCAGCGTTGTGACTGTGAGCCCATGTATATATATATACATGTATATATTACATACGGATGCAGTTTGACAGTTCCCATTTCGTGGCTCATGCGACTAGACCTAGCTACTCCGGATCGATCCGACCTTTCACTTTCAGCGATTTACCGTAAGTAAAACAATGATTGACACGTGTCGCCAAAATATGTGGTAAAAGTTTACTTGGAGACTGAATTGTCTTTTCGGGATGGTATGTCATGTTCTACCCTATTATTATAATTCATTATAATAGAAACACTGTATTGTCCTACTAGTTGTATAATGATATACGAGTAATATATACTAACTAGGGCTGTCTATTAATATATATATGAAAGATCTATAATTGTCACATTAATAATGATCAAATCAGTTATTAAATAATGCATGTCTTTTGAACACCATTGATTGGGTTGGGGGTGGGCGGTCATATTTTGAAAATGTATTAAATATAAATATATATATAGGAACCGTCTAGGCCCTACTACCCAACAAGCTGACAGAATCCTGTTCGTAACAACAACAACAACGACAAAACAAGGTTTTCGTTTCTCGGAGTTCTCATATTCACTATTTGAGCGTATTCGTTTCATCACCCGACCAACTCTAGGGTGACGGTCGAGAGATGAAATTAGTCAATTATCCCTCATTGGCTAATTGTATCACTCGACCGTAACCCTAGGGCTGGTCAAGTTATGAAACGAATACGCTCATAAATAATATTTTACATCTAAATAGAAGCCCTACTTTAACATAACCCGAGGGCTGGAGTTGTGCTATAACACGGAAGTGAGGATTTTAAAAATGTACAGTATAACTCCTGTCGACGGTGATATGTGAAGCGTGAATATATTCAACCAAAAAAACATCAAATGTTAGCTCACAGCATATGGTATTTAATTAAATAACATTGTAAATAAAACAAGCTGTTGCTATAGTGTTTTACAATAGTTTTAACCAACAATACTTTTGATATACTATATTAGTTAAAACATTATTAATTTTGTTTTGTTTATTTATTTATATATTTATACAAATAGTTATTATATTTAAAATATATACTATTCTATCACCGAACCCCCGTGCTAGCAGTAGTAGAATTAGTTCATCAGCTGGCGCTACACAGTGATGCAACTCATAAAACATCAGGGATCATACGAAAAATCTCGGGTGAATATTTTATAATTAATCATGATACAACTACTACTGTACATGTATAACGTTGTTTTGAAGTATGATGGTTGCTATATTGACATTGGATAACATAGTTGACCTGTCACCTGACACGCTCCCAGTTCATGACATCACATAACATGTATGTACTTTAATGTTTGTCTGTAGGTCGTCGTTAAATAAACAATGGAGCTGTACTGTATATACTACTCAAATAAAGAAACGCAACATTTTAATTTTTGATGGTACGACTACTTCTTTATATCTAAAATGAAATAAACTATTTCCAAGAGTGGCACAACTTTGACATTCCATAATGTACGTTTGTCTTATATATAGTATATCCTTATTGTTTAATGATTTTTACTCAGGTGTCAATATCTAACAGCTTCAATTATACACGTAGGTTTACATTTCGTGTGGAAGAGTGTGATAAAAATTTGATATATACATGTATATTTATATTATTGTTTAAAACGCACTTCTGGCATACTGGATAAACCAAATTATAAAATACCAATTCTTATAATTTTAGACACCTTTGCAAACAACATGAATACCTTAGCCTCTAATTTGAGTTACTTTTATGTAACTTGTAGGATAACTTTGTTATCAAAAGACATTCCGTAGATATTCTGTAGATAACGTGCGGGCGTGTTTGTTTGTGTGTGTGTGTGTGTGTGTGTGTGTGTGTGTGTGTGTGTGTGTGTGTGTGTGTGTCTCTCTCTCTCTCTCTGTGTGTGTGTGTGTGTGTGTGTGTGTGTGTGTGCGTGTGTGTGCGTGCGTGTGCGTGTGCGTGCGCATCACATAATCTACCCCCAAGAGTGTGTTAACAGGACTGCGATGACATGAGTGAGATAACAGGAATGCAATAAACGTAGAACTACTTTTTTTTAATGGATTTATAGCGTCATGTGGCATGTTTACATGAAGATTGCAAATCTAATAAGGTAAACGTAACTCCAATACATTAATAGACTGCACCAGTGCTAAGCTTGGACAGATTACATTTAAGCTATACGTCGCTCGGTACACGTAGGTAGGTGTTCATTGTGTCACACGTAGGTATGTGTTCATTATGTCACACGTAGGTAGGTGTTCATTATGTCACACGTAGGTAGGTGTTCATTATGTCACACGTAGGTAGGTGTTCATTATGTCACATGTAGGTAGGTGTTCATTATGTCACACGTAGGTAGGTGTCCATTATGTCACACGTAGGTAGGTGTTCATTATTTCACACATAGGTAGGTGTTCATTATGTCACATGTAGGTAGGTGTTCATTATGTCACACGTAGGTAGGTGTCTATTATGTCACACGTAGGTAGGTGTTCATTATGTCACACGTAGATGGGTGCTCAATATCTCACACATGGTGTTAATAATGACACGTAGGTAGGTGTTCATTATGTCACACGTAGGTAGGTATTTATTATGTCACACGTAAGTAGCTGTTCATCAAGTCACACGTAGGTAGGTGTTCATTATGTCACACGTAGGTAGATTTTCATCAAGTCATACGTAGGTAGGTGTTCATCAAGTCACACTCATTATGCCATATGTAGGTATGTGTTAATTATGTCACACAATGGGTAGGTGTTAATTATGTCACACGTAGGTAGGTGTTCGGTGTTCATTAAATGTATAGTTCGAGCCGCTGGAACAAGGAAAAAGGAAAAAAGAATAAGGAGTCAACTTCTTCGTTGCTAATTTATTATATGTTTGCGCATATATTAAATTATTAATCAAAGTTTCGTAGCAATTAAATTTATTAGGTACGTTTGAGAAGGAACACTAGCGTCGGGTCGACAAGAACAGAGCTGCTCGATTACTCTGCCGGCGTACGTCGCTTTGCGCGCGCATTAATAAAGGCGTTGTTGGAGTACTCGGAGCGCGAGGATTTCTAAATAGAACGCTGCGGATCGTTGTCGGAGTGTGTGGTGAAGTCATGAATGTATCCGACAACGAGGATAATATAATCGAAAACGCCCAAGTAGTCTATCCGCCGGAAATAACTCAAACGGGACCCTCGGCACACCTTGCCGGTCAAGGCAAAACAAAGCGCGTTTTTTTTTTACAACCTGAGAGTTACATCGACTGCGCATGCGTTGACCCCGACGCTAGTGTCCCTTATCAAACGCACCCATTGATCGCTAACCTTAATATGCGCATGTCCACGTTTATGGCAATGTATTCAGACTTACATTTTATAGTTGCATACCAAAGGTAATATTCAGCATTAACGTATGCATCGACATACTTTGAAACAATGAAATAACTGGAAGTATATGGTGCAAACGCATCATATTTAAACTACATGAATATCTGATGCTGTAACCTACTTTGATATAATTATATCATCTATTGTTTGTTATCAGTAATTCAGAGTATTATCTGTATACGTGGTCGGGACATTGAATGTATCGCATTGATGATAACTCTTACAGCCCAAGCCGCCACTCCACAGCTGTAATACTCACTCACATCCTCTAGAAAATGGCCACGGTTCTGACATGTACACTGCTGTCGCTGTGTTCTGCTGTGGTTCTGGCGTCCTACTCTGGAAAGGTTCTGCTGGTCTCCATGGACGGATTCCGACACGACTACCTCGACCAAGTCCCGACACCAAATTTCGACGCATTCGCCAAAAACGGAGTTAAGCTGCCATACATGAACAACAGTTTTGTCACAAAGACATTTCCAAATCATTTTACGATTGCTACTGGTACGTATTTCAGGACTACTGGCACGTTATTGTTGTGGCAAGTCAATGCAGTTGTTGGAGCTATATAATAATGTGAAGAAACAATAGAGTATATACTATACATACTGTACAAAATCAATACGAATGCATTGAAAAATCGGTGCCCATTGCACGACGATCTTGTAGTGCTACAATAGCTGTAACTCCCGCCACAATAGAAAGCATTGACGTTGCAATAGTTGTAGCCTACAAGAGCGTCGTGCAACGGGCACATAGCAGATATTTTATGGATACATTTTTTATTTTTAAATATTGTAATTCTGGAATATGGTGTCATTATTCTTCCAATGAGTCTGCAAGCGCTTGACGAGTACCTATATCCTGTAAAATAACCTAAATCAAAATTATATGTCCAAAGATTTAACTGACAATTAATTAATTGTGTTGAGCATGCATGGTCAACGCATTGAAGTCGCATCTATTTCTACACATTCTAGTAAGTAAAGCCTTCATGTTACACATATCCTAATAGTGTAAAGAATGCCTTTCGCATATTTGGGAAATAAAATGGTTTACATTTTGTCCTGGTAACAACAACAAAAACTATAAAATGTTTTCCTTATTTTACTTCTTCAATTAATCATTTGACACAGTCTATGAAACATGTGAAGTACGGTAACTGTATTTCCAGGTTTGTTTGAGGAGACTCACGGAATCGCCGAGAATCGCATGTACGATCCTTTATTCAATTCCACGTTCTCCATGGCAAACAAAGAACCAAGATGGTGGAATGAGGGCGAACCTATCTGGGTAACGGCAAAGAAACAGGTACTGCTATTACCTTGTATTACGAACCTATCTGGGTAACGGCAAAGAAACAGGTACTGCCATTACCTTGTATTACGAACCTATCTGGTTAACGGCAAAGAAACGTGGTACTGCCATTACCTTGTATTACGAATCTATCTGGGTAACGACAAAGAAACGGGTACTGCCATTACCTTGTATTACGAACCTATATGGATAACGGCAAATAAACAGGTATACTGCCTATTACATTATATTACGTCGCTGCATTTGGTATAAAGTGTTAAAAGCTTTGAATCGTTGCAGATCTATAATGTACGGTTCGTGCTCTTGCCTTTCAAAGGAATTTATATTTTGTATTGAATTGGGGTTTAGAGCGGCTTTAACAATCCTCTTTTCAAAGGAACAAATTATTAAATCACTCAGTTTCGCCAACATTGATTTCGAACAACTAGAAATGACAAATATTTAAACACGGGCTCTATTTAAATTAACATAATTATAATGTAGATAATGATAAAACTTCCTGGTAAATCCATGTCCGCGATTGCCACTTTCCTTTTTGTAATTTATTCGTGTACCTCATTATGCCGAGGTTCTTAGCCTGAGTGAATAACATTTATGTTATGTTCTCTCACTCTCTCTCTCTCTCTCTCTCTCTCTCTCTCTCTGTCTCTCTCTCCTTTCTGGGTAATAAAGCACGCATCCTATGTTCTTAAAGCTATGCTAAATTGATAATCCCTAAAACAATGCACTTTGTGTTAGAAGCTAAATATACGTACTTTTTTTGCGGGTGCATACAGGGTCTGAAAACTGGAACGTACTTCTGGCCCGGAAGTGAGGTCGAGATCCGAGGAGTCCGTCCAGATATCTGGTTCAAGTACAGCGACGCCCCTCCCTACCGCTCCAGAGTGGATACTGTTGTGGACTGGTTCAAGAACAAAGGAGTACGACTAGCCACGCTGTATTTTCCAGAGCCGGACCACACAGGACACAATCATGGTCCTGACTCACCGGAAGTCAAGGCCAAGGTCAAGGACATGGATGACATCCTGGGTTACCTCGTGAAGAAGATGAAGGACAATGACCTCACCAACGAGGTGAACATCATCGTGACGAGTGACCATGGCATGACAGCAGTGGATGTACATAATAGAGTAAGTTGTTAATGCAATGCTGGGGGATGTGATTTTGTTCGTATTCATATCATGCAATAATGCGTTACTTGGCGTTTACTTTAATGGTCAATAAATAGTGAGACACCCACCCTAAGAACTGACAACCATAAAGGGTAGTCAGACCCCAAGGATATGAAATAATATTTTAGTATTAGTTCATTCTCAAGTTTACATGGGGATTTATGAACAAAACGTTGAGTGGAGCCTCACCTTGTATTAAAGATTTTTCATTTCCTCGGGACCAGTTGAGGGGTGGGGTGGGGTGGGGTGAGGGTAGGGGGTAGGGTGGTAGGGGATGGTGTTTTTCTCGAAACGTTCCTACGAACGTACGTAACATTTTCAAAGCCCTACTAATATTCAAGATTGTCGTTCCATTGTAAGAACGTTTCGAGAATAGGCCCCAAGGGTCCGTATGCACAAACATAATTTAGGCTAAAGCTAGTTTAAACCTATCCCTTAAACCACGGATTAACTACCGTTTATATATCCAGGTATTAATCTCTTTTCTAGGTGGTAGACATTTCTGACCACGTGGACATTTCAAAGATCGACAGAATACCGTCTTATGGTCCAGTAATGCAGATTTTGCCCAAACACGGGGAGCTTGACGCCATTGTTAACAATCTCACCAGCGTAGATCACATCACAGTGTACAAGAAGGAAAACATGCCAGAGCACTTCCACTACAAGAACAACAGAAGAATCATGCCAATAATTATCATGGCTGAGGACGGATGGCTGCTAACGAAGGTAATAACTAGCTACATGATAACAACATGAATACGCTATAGTCTCAATGGATATGAGAGCTTCGATAAACGACACCCAGGACGCTTAATGTGTACGGGTCAAATTCGGATCTTCCAATATCTTATTGCGATATGCTACTGGGTACAGCCGTATGTTATATCCTGTACACTAATGGCTTATATATTCTACTCGCATGGTCCCTAACCTGCAAGTGTGTGGCTAATTATACAGTCTATAAACGCGATCATGATATATGAATATCCATAATTTCTAACTATACATTATATTTCGAAATATATTCCGTAATTATCCTTACAACTCCAATCACTTCCGTTTCAGGAAGTATCACTTCGCTGATAGCTGTCATTTCTTTTTAGTAATTTGGTTGATTATTTTAGACGTGATTCAGCAAGCTAGAAAGAAAAGATGCAGTTGTAATTTTGGAAAATAAACTAGGAATATTTCAAATGTTCAATTGCAATAGCGACGGGAAATATCTATTTCTATATCTGTTTACATGCCCTCTGAAATTGCATTCTCATCATACGTGTATTTATAGAGTTTCATTGATTTAATCAAATGGATCTATCGCCAATCATGTATTTGTTTATTATTCCCAGGACAAAGTACGACAAGCTAAATCTAAACTGAAAGGACAACATGGCTATGACAACAGACTGATGTCGATGAAACCAATATTTCTTGCCCGAGGACCAAACTTCAAGGTTAATCTGCAGTCCCTGCCTATCAAAAACGTGGATATCTATCCTCTTATGTGTGAGCTCCTGAACATTCGTTCGTCTCCCAACAACGGAAGTCTGGATCGAGTCAGTGTCCTCATCCGTCCAAGCATTTCCGCTTCCGGAATTATCACATCGCAGATTGCTGGCGTAGTCATTTTGATAACAACGCTAATAGTTTGATTAGTGCCAACAGTTTGCGTTTAGAAATATATCATGTACATAATATAATAGTAGGAAATCCGTATTGGTTAAAAGTTGACCGGTAAGCGGAGAAACCGTTATGTTGGAGACCGTTATATCGGAGTCTCACTGTATATAATAAAATGTATAAGGACTATATTTAAAAGGACTCATACACATAGGCGATTTTACCTATGCTCATTTATATTAATGAACAATATGAGCACAGTGACAGGTTCTTAGATAAACATGTAATAATACATTTTCGTTCAATACAGGTATATTTTATAGCACGAAACTAAATTCACGTATATGTATTAGGCTGCCCATTAGTGCTAGATCTGATTTCAAGATGTGTCTCCCTCAATGTTAAAAACTTCTTTTAAAAAAAAATCTCGTTAGCTACACATCTCTCCAAACTTATTATCCAACAACGAACTAAATCGTAGCCTGATCTAACGATAAGCACTTGCTAGTTGTGATCTATGCCAACCATAACTAATTCGCGTATAGACATGTCTGACACCCACACTTCAACTGTTGCATGACATGGACATTTTCAAATCAATTATGAACTTCAAATGCATATGTGCATATATATACAATCACAATTTTTTAACTCACAGAGAATTGAGTACAAAGTCGTCGTGCTCGTTTACAAATGCCTGAAGACCAACCTAGCTCCAAGATATCTTACCTCACTTCTGACAGTACACAAACCAATCCGTAATCTCAGATCTAAAAGCAAGGACATTCTCACCATTTCAAAAACTACATCAAACTTCGGCGA
>JAVCKZ010111014.1:0-10306 GCA_034780755.1 Lepetodrilus elevatus | reverse complement strand
TAATAATAATAATAATAAAATAATAATAATAATAATAATAATAATAATAATAATAATAATAATAATAATAATAATAAATAATAACAATAATAATATATATGTTCCAGGAATAGTTTTATGGAAAGAAGGAAAATAAGAAATGTTCCATCGAGACTGATTGTGAAAATACGGTCCCATTACATATATTAATATGGTAATAGGGTCCGATTATTATGGTAATATTATACGGTCATAGTATATGTATTCCAAACACAGCGTAGACTAATCACACTTGTTGAAATGCCCGTTAGACTAGAGTACATGACATTGTGCACTACGGTAATCTAGTGTGTATAAAACATCTGACATTTCTTCTTTCTTCTTAAATATCTTCGAATGTCGTGAACATTCTTGGCTAACATATTACTCTTAGAAAACGTAAAGCTATTTAGTATCAGTTTTAGAATGACGCTTGGAACATGAACTATTATTAAAGAAAATTCTCGAATATTTTTGGAATTCTAAGATAAAAACTAACTTACGGCAAACTGGGTTTCCTTCAGTTGGAATAACGCTAATTGATTATAAATATGGAATCCTAGAAACGTAAGCAAGATATGGCGGAATCTTGTTATTCATTCATGTGATGTTTTTCTGTCTTCTTAAATATCGTAGACTGCTTATTAGGCGGGCTGTCAAGACCTTTAACCGAGATTACGAAAACTTTTGAGTACGTTTCCATACTCAATCTCAAAATCTTGTATAGGTATTTGTGAACAAAATATTTGAGTTGAGAATGAAACCTTACTCTAAATATTTCGTAATCTCGGAATATGTTCACACATCCCATATAAAATTTGAACTGAGCATGAAACCTTATTAAAAAAGTATGAACTTTCGTAACTTCAGGGTCAGAGCACCTGTTTACGCATCTCCCCCAGGCAAGGGTGCAATTCCGAGCTCCGCTTACTACATCTACACTACGAAGAAATTGTTTTAGGTCACGTGGGCTAGGCAAGATGTTGTTTACGAAGCTTTCGTATGATCCACTAAAAACACTGTAGAGGTATTGTAATGATCAGCGAGAATGCTATGCTCTCTTCTATTCTTATAGTGACTATTTAGTATTAGAACTTCGTGACATGGATGACTGGCAAGTTGAAGAGATTTTCAGTCACTTTCAAGATTAGTTCACTCATATCACGTCTTGCATATCGATTCATTCATCATGGAATGGGCCCTCGATATAGGATGAGATATATGAAATATGATTGTTAACCTTCTAGTGCACGAAAGGGCAGTTTGTGTTGTATGATCCACAGAAGGAGGGTTAAGCTGGAGTAATTAGACCAAGGTAATAACAATGCAGCACTTTGAGTTTGCGTTTTGCGCATGGAGATTAGCATGATATATTTAAATACACATTATTAACCCTCTCCCTGCTGGATTAGACACAGTCACTGCTCTTTGTGGCATCTCCGGTTGCTCCCAGCATGGAGAGGGTTAATAACGTGGACCTTGCCAAGTTGGTAAAAACCAAGTCACAATCCATGACCGAGTCATATGAATGAACAAATAATATTATTATCATGTTTATGGATGGAACAAACACATTATTAACACGTGTGGCCATTTCCTAAAGACAACGTGGCCGAAGCTTATCACACCTTTGATCTGCTGCAAAGCACATTGGCGTATATTAAACCTAATTCAGCAAGCACGACTTCAAAAGCACACGTGTCAAGTTTGGCATTATCTAATCTATCCAATCATAAGAAATATACGTAGGGTTATCGCAGCTTCAATGCTCCGCACACCTTTGATTTTACAATATTCAAAACATGAAAAGCCTTGGAATTTATTATAGTAACAAATCTATCTAAGCATGACGTACATTAAATCAGGAAATACGTTCAAGGTGTAGTATTAGACGCGAGATAATCTTGAGATCTACACCAATCGTTTTAGCTGTAGTATTTAGACGCGATTGAGATCTACGCCAATCACTGTCCTTGTAATAAACATGCAAACGCTCGTAATTACGAGTCAACTGTACTATCATCTCCACAACCAAATTTGTAGACTTTATTTTCATCACATTTCATTACATTTGAATATCATATTCCCCATGTTTATTTTCCCCAATTGCACGGTCGATGACCGATGGTCCATATATCTGTCTATCATAACAAGATTAATAAATTGACAGCGTGTCTTCATCAATATTCAATTATAAAACAGCATTCACATAAGGTGCATAGCATCATTAATTGTGTACGCATAATAGTATCATTGTGTACGCATAGTGGCCATAGTGTTTTAGTACAATAATCATAAATATGTTTAAACAAGATGTCGGTGCAACAAAGTACTAGTACCTAATGATCATTTGTGAATAAATTATGTGGGTTGCTTTGCCCGACCGTTGCGCTTTACCCCGTTCTCCCCTATTTGAAATATATTAAGTATTTTAAATGTGAATTTAGATTTTTTTAAATATGACTTTTTATCTATGCTTGGCAGTTTCGTTTATCTTGTTTTGAGAACCACCGCTGTAAGCCGTAACGCTTTATATTCAAAGTTCACAGCATGATTACACACTAGGATTGAAAAGCTACTCAAAGGGCTAAGCTTAGACACGTTAAACCCAACAATCCTGGTATAACATAAATATTTACAGTAACTTTTAAAATAGTGTGTCTATCCACCGTATATGTATAAACAAAGCATCCCACTGCTGCCGAATCTGGATACAAACAGAATAACAATCTAACCTGCATCGAAAATCTGGGCCACATTATAACAGAAAACAAAGCACTATTTATCAGTAAACTGCGCATGTTCGGGATTTTCACGTAAACAATCCTGACCTGGCTTCAGACGCTAACATCCGGGTTACTAGCGCTGATTTCTTATCATAATTAACCACACCTGTAGTATGGGTAGAATTAAGCAATTTTGATAGTGTTATATGTTCTACACAAGTATACTTACTTTATTGAAGACATGCTTTCCTATTAATTATAATTATAATTATAATTAATCATAATGTACTTTAAAAGCAGATCCGAAAGTGACGCTCCAATAATTAATTGGACATCCGCTAGCTTCTTTTTTAGTGCACGTTTTGTGTGAAACGAGATATGATTTTAATTATCTTGTACAAGTACAAATAAATACGATCGTTATTTGAAATTGCACTGCATTAAAACTATCGATATATTAATAATCAATATATAATATGCCATATTATGCAATATTTTATGCAATATTATAACATGATGGATTTCTATCTTTCTTAATCTGTATTATTATTTTTCACTGTACCTATTGACAATACAATTCACGAACACGTATTCCGTTAAAATTTATGTTGGGTATGATTAATAACGATATAGCTTACACTCATCATGGTTTATTTGATTTATGGACATCAGAGGTTACAGTAAGTTATTTTAAATGAGAAATTGAAATGAAAGGTATTTCCATGGTAATCAATATTAGATTCAATCAGTGAAAATACAACCAAAGATCGTACATTCACCGAATACCAGCATTACATCATAAACGTCTACCATTGAGAAGTCCGATAACTCTTGATCTAGTTCGCAACAGCCAATCAGTGGATGGATCAGTTTCAGATAAGAACCGGTCACAACAAGAATTTGCAGTTACGACTTCGTTTATCTCCTTTCGGGTTTTTTAAGTTCCGAAAATAGCTTTTTCTGGCAGATAGATCTCACTTTTAACAGACATTGAAGGGTAAACGTATTATAGTTCAAGATGCGTAAGACACACGGAATTTAGTTCTACCATACAACTGATAAAACTATCCACATCTAGTTAGCGTTGTAGAAAGAAAACAAACCAGTTTGATACATACTAGTATACTATTTCATAGTCACGTGTATTGTAATAAGAACATGATCCAATTTGTAAGTTACCAGAACAAGAGTATATTTTATATGATCAAGTCTAATTTCAAGGCAGTTAACATTCACAACACGATGAAGTAATTACACATCTCATTAATTAAAACCTGGAAACGATATACAAGAACCGAATTACAGACACACCTAATGAAGGAAGAGAGCTCAACTAATTAACACTGGGTGTGTTGAGAAGATTATGAATTAGCAAAACATGGCATGGGTTGAAGAACACATCAATCTCATTAAAAACAGTTCGTAAAATATGGAAAGTCGTTAGGCTAGCGACGAAAGTGTCTGAATATCCCAGGGCCGGTATTCATAAAGGGGCTAAGTCCGTTTTTGCTATATATTTGGTCATCAAAAACTGACTTAAGCCCCTTTATGAATACCGGCCCAGAAGTCCCAAAAGCTGATTTGTAAAATGATAAAGTGGTATACTGAGATTTACTGCCACAGTAAATAGTCTCAATGTGTTAACCTTCCCCCCTGCTGAATAAAATCAAAGTGTTCTATTTCCGCATGTGATCGGGAAAGTTTCTGCATGTGATCGGGCAAGTTAACTCGCCTTCAGCAGGGAGAGGGTTAAACAAGCCGTCACACTGTAAACTCTAATATAGCCAACAGAAATAACTGTACAACTGAAATAACTTCATCATATATCTGTAAAACACATACTTTAGTATCCAATGAAAATAATGTCCAAATAAAATACCGTGACCGGTACAAAGCACATATTTAATGAAAATAATGTCCATATGCAATGAAATTATTATCGGAGGCACAAAGTAAACTCAGTAATGTCAAGTAAATGAGTAAGTCGTTGTTTATCACAGGAAAACTCAATGCTTCATATGGAATACCTAATACAACATTGTACCAACATTGACCTGAGTATGTACTACACCTAAAAAAATCAAAGTACACCCCCCCCTCCCTGCAAACTAATTATAATATATACAAATGATGTATTCGTCAAATACATGAATAACTAATGAAATACAACGTATTGCTTCCTATGGGATACCTTAGAACAACAACATTGACTTTGTCTTGTTGTGGATCAAGATATGTTCAGAAAAAAATGTATATGTCCAATAAATAAGAACTCAGTGTAAACGCAATTTCATAATGTTTTATAAAACCGTTTAATTTTATGTGTTCCTACCACTTGAAACTTTAAACAAATTATTTCTGTCCGTTATATTTTCTGCGGTATATCAAAGATCGTACACGATTTAAAAAACCAAAAATTAATAATATTAGGTACAAATAAAGAAGATTTTATATGTCCACAAAACCCATTTTCAATGTCTTAAATGCAATGCAACGGAAGCAACATGTATCATACGCATTTTTAATACAGCCATACACACTCTTTGCACTTATTATCGAAATGCCATCGATTCCTAATGAAATGTCTTAATGACATAAACTGCGGCCTACACACAACTGTCAGCCACAGCCTCCAATGCCCGGTCTATTTGACAAGTGGATGAATTACACACCCTCTGATTCCTATTCAAATCCAACAGCGAAACCTGCAGAGAATCGTGCAGGTTCAACGGAAGAGGATATTTACGGATTCCTCCTAATACATTATCCCATCATCAACAAGTATTCATACAGGACGCACTAGTATTGCCACCATCTGACTGAACACAGACCTCGGATCTGCAATAACCAATAGTGGGAGGTATGATTCACGACTGCGCTGGGAATAACATGCATAAAAAGTCATTCAAAATTGATTGATGCGGTAAATTGGTATTTTGTACACGTGTCGAGCCATCGATTAGGCCAAGATGAAGCGTAGGGTGTATTTGTTAGGCTCAACGATGTTCAATATTATTTTTTGTTTTTGTTTTCTGGGGTGTTATTATAGATAGATGGAGGAATTCGATTCCAATTCTCGATGGGAAAATGATTCACTTTAAAGCGTCCACTTCAAAGCAGCTTCTACGACAAGATTTGTCTGCAAGAATCTGGATCACACAAAGGATGAGTTTGTCCAGATACATTTTCATTTCTAAATCCTCTTAAGAATTAAACGCTTTCCCAGAAATAAGAGCTAAATCATTCACCACAGGTCGTATTCCAATGACGTGGAAAATGACCGAAGCAAAACAACATCTTTAATAATAGATATATCCACAACCCTTCAGTCTGTCGAGTAGCGATATGTTTTCAACACCACATTCAACGTTAGTCATACGACCTTCGGTTAGCTTGGAAGGAGAGGTGGTGTAGGGTTTAAGGAGGAAATAGGACGATCTTTCAATTAATAACCATTATAACCTTATCCGATCTCCGAACCGCAAGACCCCAGTGACCATACTCACTACCCACCTGTGCAAAGATTCTGGACTATTTAAAAATTTTTTGACGGTCTGACGTCGGTTCTATTACTGCTCAGAGTTACCGATACCAGGAAAACAATCTCGAGGTTTGGGACCCTGAGGATGGTATTAACAGGGGTGGGGGTCGGGTGGTGGGGGTGGTGAGGCATTGGACGTGGCACAGAGGTTCTGAAATGTACTCATTTATTCATGATGCTCTTCCATCAGGTACTGGACGTTCTATCACAAAGCTCTCGTATCCAATTCATTCATGATTTTCTTCCATCAGGCTCCGAGATTACGAAACTTTTCTGAGTACGTTTTTGTGCTCAATTCACGTGCTATGCTCAAAATCATGACGTTTAATTAACAACATTCTGAGGAGTATGAAATCGTACTCAGCAAAGTTTCGTAATCTCGGTGCCAAGTACTGGACATTCTCGCATATGCTCTCGTATCCAATAAGAGAGCATATTATAACACTCTCGTGTCTACCTCGCTGCTTGTTCTGAACACGCTATGGTTCTTGTAGTGGATACGAGAGCTTCGTGAGAGGGTGCCCAATAAGAGACTTGGACCTCATTGGGAGGTCAAGGAGGAGACTGTGAACCTCATTGTGAGGTCAGGGAGAGAGTGGAACACACGGGAGTCTTTGTTCCTCTGAGAATAAAACAAATTAGATAGTTTTTCCAGGTTTTCCGTTTGGTTCCATGCGAATCATCACCACTTTTTCTTTTGGTGGACATTATACCATGCGATACTGATATGAATGAGGTGCTAGAGATATATGTTTATTTACAGTTTGCATTGTTTGTCAGTTCTTGTTTGTTTGTTTGATTGTTTGTTTGTTTGTTTATTTGTTCGTTTGTTTGTGTATGTTTGTAGAGCTGTGTCTACATGGGTTTGTGAATAGTTGCAGATAATATGCATGCATGCATAATGATAATTTCAAACGCCAACATATATTTCAGGTAAATGTTATTGGTCCCCCCCCCCTCCCCCCGAATTTATTAGGTACAGGTAACGGTGCCTCCCAAGTACGATTCTATACTTAGCGACAGGTACACATAAATCTACTCATTATCATGAAACATGCACATTAACTTTTTATAGCTTTCAACTTGCGTGAAGTCGCTAATGCGTTATAGATGACGGGGGCAACGTGCACGTACACCGCGGCAAGGCATGTCGTTGTCAACGTCTCTAGTGAAATGATTAGGCCACTTTGTGATACAACTATGGCGTATAAAGGCATTGTACATCGACAACCATACGGTGCGCGCATGAATTCTCATTGTATGCTTAATGCTTTGATCATTACCCACATGTATTGCAGCGAACATGATAAAGTACAATTGATAGTACATGTTAAATGAAATCAATAATGAACATGAACATACTTTTGAGTTGTATTACAAATTAATTATAAATGTATGTACGTTCATTTAAAAAACCTACTTTATATCTGTGTATATATACATACGTATATACACTAAGAAATATTGCATGCAATAGTAGATATATACATTTTTTAAAATAATATGTAATGAAATAATAAACCGACACAAATTATTTTGTCTATACCACCAATTACAAAAATGCTCTGTTTTAAATAGAAGAACATGTACTTTCGATTTTTCTTCCCGATGTCCTTCATTTTATTGTGAAGGTAAAGTACTTTAAAGATCTGACACTGGGAGGGAATTCGCGCTTAAAACTTACGTAATTGTCAGAATGGTATACATATAGGTGTAATTAATTAGGGGGAAATTAAAATACTGTTTGTCCGGGAAATGCAGTTGTATCAGAATATGTAATAACCCGATAGTCAACTTTGACCCACTAATATGCACACATATATGCTCTTGCCACTTGAATGCACATACTGAGTAACAAAATGCACTAAGCATTCGGTAAAATCTAATTTTCTGTAATAACAGACGAAACTGATACTAGTAATTAAAAACAACTAGAAAAGAATGACCCAAGTATAACCATCATGTACCAATCAAGAATGGTGCGTGCGTGCAATCTGTCATTTTTTTAATGGAATTAATAGAAAACAAGTAATTTTGTAAATAATCAGGATGCCTATGATCTGGATTAATAAAACGCGAATAAATCAACAGATAGGTATCACATTTGCAAAAGGAACATAAGAAATGTACCCAGATTAGCACACAAAGAACGAGAAAGAACGATCAGAATGGCGAATATGGAAGCTACACTGGCACATATCGCAATAACCTTCGTCTGCAAGGGACATAGCTAGGAGCAACAGACCACGTGTTACGACGGTACCTAACCTTAACCGTTACGACTCCTCGGGAGGACCGCTATTTACGAATATGCACCTACACAATCGTTTCCTCCTGGTTACATAATCTGCTCCCACCGCATTAGGTCACTATTTCAGCCGTGTCACCGCGTCATGAATAGTCCGTATTTATAGAATGTGGGACTATATACCATTTCAGGGAATGACCTTGACCCAATGCAG
The DNA here is from genome assembly GCA_034780755.1 of Lepetodrilus elevatus. Taxonomy (NCBI): domain Eukaryota; kingdom Metazoa; phylum Mollusca; class Gastropoda; order Lepetellida; family Lepetodrilidae; genus Lepetodrilus; species Lepetodrilus elevatus. The sequence goes on along the minus strand of JAVCKZ010111014.1, from coordinate 1,559 downwards.
TTATGACGTTACGTCGGTGGCAGCTGTGTCCTGCCATCTGTCCGGACATGCCAAACATAGAGCATCTCTGGGACCACATGGACAGCCAACAGCCAAATATATCAGCGTCCTAACACATTATACGAGCTTGAGTACGTTTTGCAAGAAACTTGGACTCAAATCCCCGCTGACGTCCTCAGGACACTTTTAAAACATCATCGATGAGACGCCGGATAGTTCCATGTATTGATGCCCCAGGAGGATACACGAAATATTAAAAATAATGTTGAATCAACTTTTTGACCCTACATGTCTTTATCTGAATGTAACTTAGTCAGATCCTGCATTAATCGTACACACTATTGTTATGTATTATTAGATACATTATTAGTTTAAAACACTTTGAATAACTGACATCAGTGGTCTAGTTTTTACTTTACTGCTAGATAAAGGCGATGCTTAGTTTCTTCTGCTCATCAGTATATATATATATATATATGTGCATACATACATATATACACACACACACACATTCAATCAGTGTAACTTGGTAAAGGATAACAATTTCAAGATGTGAACTGTCAAAGGCGGTTACTATCTTAACGGTCAACGACTAAAGAACACATTCTTGACGAAAAGCAAAACAAGTTATAAATACTTTACAAGTGATAGAAATCTTATTAACATTTTAAAGTACCTGTGAGTGGAAATATACATGACAAAGTTGCACTTAAGGACAAGTGTAAAAAAAGGTGTATTTTATTTAAACAGAAGGGTGCACCTTCATTCAATGAAATACTCATATATCAAGTCATATTTTGAATTTGGTGTATAGACTAAATAGATCGTTATGATAAAATTATTAGACTGAAAACGAACTAACACATTTAATTTATTATTAACACTGAGGACAAACACACACCCAGTACACGCAGACCCTACCTAGCAACATGAACAAGTCACGTGACTAATTAAAAATAGAATTTTAATGTTGAAAGAAAACAATTTGAAATCATCTTTACATATTACAGTACATGTACTTTAATATATTCAGCTTGCGTCAGTCACTCCAAATAGACGTTAAGTCCCGGAAGACTTAGTTTTCTTAATATGAACTACTACACATATATTTCCACAGAAATGTTATAATAGCGGGAACAATTACCATTAACAGTTAAAAAGTGGGAGGACGCCATTACTGGAGATCGAAGACTCAAACTCGGTATTCGCACTACCCGCATGTATACCCTTTTACATGGTTAAATTCACGCAAGATCATCTTTACGTGCAATACAGTATTAAATAATCATCTTCAATTTTTAAAGAAATGCATAGTGTAGGCTATGATATGTATACTGTGTCGAGGAGCGGTATAAAAATAAACCTTGATTACCAATTCTCAGTCATTTTCTTTTGAATAAGATATGTTTAAGCCACAAATATAATAATGACCAGGGTATCGTTTCTCGAAACTCTCTTAAAGTTACTCTCTTAAATTCACTATTAGGCGCTAAGAGAGCAGTTACGGTAGTGGTAAAGAGACCGCTATGGCCGTTTCTAGAAGCTCTCTTACCACTCTC
>JAVCKZ010111013.1:0-23228 GCA_034780755.1 Lepetodrilus elevatus | reverse complement strand
AGAGAGAGAGAGAGAGAGAGAGAGAGAGAGAGAGAGAGAGAGAGAGAGAGAGAGAGAGAGAGAGCGAGAGAGAGAGTGAGCGAGAGAGAGAGAGAGAGTGAGCGAGAGAGAGTGAGAGAGAGTGAATGAGAGAGTGAGAGAGATAGGGAGATATATATATATATAGAGAGAGAGTGGTGGAGAGAGTGAGAGTGAGTGAGTGAGTGAGAGAGAGTGAGAGAGAGTGAATGAGAGAGTGAGAGAGATAGGGAGAGAGATATAGAGAGAGTGAGAGAGAGTGATGGAGAGAGGGAGAGTGAGAGTGAGAGTGAATGAGAGAGTGAGAGAGATAGAGATAGGGAGAGAGATATAGAGAGAGAGTGAGAGAGAGAGAGTGATAGAGAGAGGGAGAGAGAGTGAGAGAGAGAGTGAGAGCGAGAGTGAATGAGAGAGTGAGAGAGATAGAGATAGGGAGAGAGATATAGAGAGAGAGTGAGAGAGAGAGTGATGGAGAGAGGGAGAGTGAGATAAATAGAGAGAGAGATTGTTAATTAAAGTCTCACCCGACGCATACAAATGCATGTAGTAACGCATAGGCTTACTAACATATTGTCCATATATCCTACGGAATCTCAACTACGTGACACTGATAATCTGTGTAGTAACCTATATGAATGTACGTTTGCTCAGTCCTCGTGCTGTTCTATATGGATCCGTCTTGTTTCTACTTACATGCAGATGTGAACGATGTTGTAAAATGCATAGTTTTCTTTCAGGGAATGATTTCCAAGAAAACGATGCCTATTTCATCAGCGAGATGGTTCAGGTAAGTCGAGCCAATGTTTCATTTGCGGATTAGATGTTTAATTTGTAAATGCATATACTATTTCACTCGAATAAATACACACACACACACACACACACACACACACGCACACACACACACACGCACACACACACACGCACACACACACACACACACACACACACGCACGCACACACACACACACACACGTGCATAAAATAAATCGAAAGAAGAACCAAACCGCAGATATTGTACGTAATAGTACAACAAACAGAATACAAAACAGTATAGTAGACAAACTGTATAGCAGACACGTCAGAACACTGAAGACTGCTGTCAGCTTACATATACAAGCAATTGTAACTCCTCGACATTAAAGACATGGTCTACGTAGTCGACAGCTGACATAACTCTGACGGTAAATACACAATCTTCTTATTGATCTCCATAGAAAGACGCACTGCTACACAGAAATGACCTACATGTTGGAAGCCAAATCCACCAACTAATTGTCGGCGGAAATCCAGTCATGGACAGATAATTGTGGCACAGTCTGTACGTGACGTGATAATCTATAATACTGAGGACATTACTCATATGAATATGACGTACAATGATGTACCGTCTGACAAAGTAACACTAACGAGCATAGCATACGTATCGTGTCTGCGAGAACAGTTGAGCGGTCCAAGTGAAACAGTACCACTGCCGATTTTGGGATTAGAACCCGAGTTTCTACATTGCGAATCCAAAGCTGTACCGACTGAGCCAAAAGGGTAGCGCATCTGACTGAGATATATCACACAAGTATCTACTATTAATACATGTTACTATTTAGAATGCATTGTTATGTTCTGAGTACACTGGAAGTAGAAATGAATACATGTACCATAATGAATAGTTCTCAAATTCTAAAAGATCATTCCATTAGGTGGATGGTTTATGGCTATGCTGGCAGAAAGACAGACGTACGTACGTGTTATGCTCATAGATCAAGATGCTGGCACTGGACGCGTGTCTATATTCAGAACATAATAGTGTGGATTGCATGCAATTCGTATAACGATTACAGACTCACAAACATTGCAATTCTAACTGTACTCATACTCGTGAGAACCAGACAGCTTACTTTATGTAAACGGAGCCTTGAGGAAATAATAAAAGTATTATTTTGTATAACAAATCTATTCACATTTCAATCCGATGATGGATACACTTGACTATCACAAACCCGTTCTTGTTCCTATGAAGGAAGTGTTCTTTAAATATGCGGACAATACCCATAAACAAGTGATACCCGGATGTCCGGAACACCTCTGATCGTAAATAATTCCATACCGATCGATAAACGTTTTTAAGGGAAACGGAGCCAAATGTCATCTTGGAAATTGTTGATACTGAGACGGCAGTTCATGAATATTCGGAAGGCAACTACATTTCACTTAAACTCCGAAGAACATCAGCTAGAATTGTTGAGTCAATGACCCGTGACAGCCAACTGATTAACCTTGGTGTCCACTGCAGACGGAGGTAATGGACTTACAAACAGATCGGAGTGTCGCGTGATTACACTGTACATGAACCCGCGACCCGGCAGACACTGGCTAATTTATCCCTCCTGAGTTACAAGGACAGAGGGTAACGCTTCCACTCCCGTGTGTGTTCAACACGCCAACTTTAATGACCGACGACAAGGAAGCCACAGCTCCTGGAGTAAGAACGCCGTTTCCATTCATTAAACGCCGGTAACTGCGGACACGGGGCGCCTCGTAGGTGATCTTACTTTACGTCTTTGCAAATAATTCCCGGAGGTGGAGGATATCGTATTAACTATTGTCTTCGTAGCTAATGTCTCATTAGTTTACATACCGCTCCGACACGCCGCTCCTGTACTAAACGGCGTAACTCTAAAGGTGCGAACACACCACCTGCGAGCGCTTTATTGCTGCGACAATCGGCTGCGACAACAACAGATTCTATCGAAATTTATCGTTGCGAATTATCGTTTGGTGTGCAAACATATATATAGATACATGATACGGTTCTAGCTCAGGGTGTAAATCGCCGAGTTTGTCGCCTCTGGTGTGCAAGGACCTTACCTCCAACTTTATCCAGACCACTATACGCCTTTAATTGTTAAGATTAGAGTTAAAGTTACCTAAGAGTTAGGTCGTTTCGTATACGAGATCCCTGGGGTCGTTATTGCGAGATGCCAGGCAGTGTTGATGACCTTTCAGTACCTATAACTTCTACTCAATTGGGCGTGTGTATATCCTAGCCATCTATAACGATGTTACTTTCACATCATCTCTCGTGTTGGCTTTTAGCACAACTCTTGTGGGAATGCACTTACTATGTCAATGGGTTTGGTTTCACGACTATGTCATCAACCACTGTTAAGATGCAATACGAAACTGTATTGCAACCTTAAGATAGCTCTGACATAAAGCAAAGTAATTATATAATATAGGTTATAGATGGAGTAGTTGACATTTACTGAACAAGAGAACCAGGTATACGTGTACAGACAACGCGGTGGACATGAAAATGCATTGTAGATATACACGAACAGCGTATCTACATTATTAGTGCAAAGCACACAAGAAACACATATTTCATTTCGATAGGACAAACTTTAAAGTACATGAAATATATAGAAACAGCTGATTAATTAGATCTATCCACTCAGTAACCAAACATGTAGAAAACAGAATGTAGACGCCTTTAACACCCAATGATGTCATATTTCAGAAAACAAAAACTTTACGCGAACTGAACATCAGTCACAACTGTTTCCGGGAGAATGGCGGCATTTTCATCGGGAAAGCAATCGGTACGTGTGTTTTTTATTTTTTTTATATATTTTTGTTAGTTTTTTTTCTGTAGAATACGCTTTGCCTTAATGAACAGATAGTGCTGTGAGTACACGCAGGGTCCAGCCACAGCAGACAGTCCTTACCTTCAGAATACAACTAGTCATTAGTATGCTCGATAAAGATAAGTTTTCAATAAGTAGGGAAGAAAGGTGATCTTTTGAAAAATCCTGGTATGAAGTGAAAGAGAACACTGATTATTTGCGAACCATCTCTCTCTCTCTATCTCTCTCTCTCTCTCTCTCTCTCTCTCTCTCTCTCTCTCTCTCTCTCTCTCTCTCGTCTGTCTGTCTATATCTCTCTCTCTCTTGTCTGTCTGTCTGTCTATGTGTCTCTCTCTCTCTCTCAATCTGTATGTGTGTGTTCGTGTAATTTTAGCATAATGGCTTGCAAGTGAATGACCATATTACATTTGGTATTTGGTTCACTTCTTCACACAGTCATTACAGGCTCTAAATCATTGGCCTGTACAAGCCAGCGTCACTACGGTTACCTCTGTTGACGGAATCCCTTAGTGTGACCTGTTCAGTGATCTCTTCATTCCTGATCACGTGCAGCCTAGTTAATACCAATATTTACAAGCTAGTCACAGCTCATGTTAACTGCCGTAATTGCCTTACGTTCTATATGCTTACTCAACTTCACAAATATTTTATATGTAATCTTCTGAGGGGAAGTTCGTGCGATGACTCAATTTCTGAATACATGTGGGTAATTTAGCCGGCAAATCTGCCAGGAATCATCTCTGTGATCCATAACTGTCGGCATTGTTTGCCTTTTAAGTGTTGTTCCCGAGGGCAGGGATCACTCCGGGAATATGACATGGATTAATTAAATTAGCAACATGGTTGGCAACCACATTACTGCAGCAGGACATATAACCATGTCATTATTTTTTATTCTTACTGAAACCTTGGGGGTAGCACAGCGGTATGATCTCCGCCTAGTGTAGCTAAAGGTCCCGAGTTCGAACCTGGGTGTCGTTTCTCTAAGCTCTCATATCTACTACTAGATCATAAGGACTCTCGTAGCCATCTATAGGTTATAATCCACCAAATAAAATCCCATAGGTGACATTTGTCATCATAAATATTGAACCAGTGAGTCAAATACCAGCAAACCTTATTGCAAAGTTCAATTTCCTATAGTAGAACAGAAATCAAGAACAATACATAGGGTGTCTGACTTCCACTTAAGTGCCAGACAGGAAGTGGCGTCAGGTCACGATAGAAACGCAGTTCATCTGAACTAAGCTGCCATTCAATTTTTAGTTTTACAAATTAAGAAATTAGAACTCTTGGGAATAAACTGGATATTATTTGAATTGCTAGATGTTGTACTTGTCAAATAAATAAAGTGGAATTACCATTTACAACAAATCACTGGCCAGTAAATCACACATAGCGACACTGGTTTATAACCTCTAACTTATAACACAATGTACCAGTAAAATAAAAAATAATAAACAATTCTGAGGTGTTATACATTCAAAAATGGCAATTTCTAAATCTTTAACATTTCTCCACGAGGTACAAAAGTCAGAAATGTTCAGCTGTAACCTATCATTGAGTTCAATACGTTTCCAAGTCATTAAATGTATTTCCCCAGAAATAATTACGTTTAACAAATTCGTCAACTACTTCCATCATTTGATGTGGTTTCATGCGCACATTAACTTGCATAATTACTAGAGAGTGCGAAATATAAGTTCATCATATATTATTTGAATTCACAATGCCTTCTTTATCAAATATAAATAGTTATGATATCGCCTGTAATCATTGAAATTAACACATTATCAAAAAGCAAATTGAATAAGTATTATTGTTGGCTAACAAATAATTGATCAATTGAATTGCCTTGAACCCACCTCAAATGTGTCTATACTCTAGCGACCAGTATGAATTCTATAGATGTAAGAGTCCGTTGCTATTAAACTGTGATTAGACCAGAAATATGGTGTTATCGCTATGCGGAAATTACGTCCCTTTCAATGAGTATTTTAGAGGAGTGTTTTGAACTTTTGGCGATTTAATTCTGAAGTAGGCATGCGTATTTTAGTTGCCCTGTAATAAGCGATGCACGACCGTGGAACCACGAGGCCGCTGTAGCGTATAAGGGCTGGTGACTTCTGGCTACGGCCCTCGCCTACATGGATCATATGGCGTATTGTGGAATACATTACTTCTAAGCTTTGATAACGAAAATGCTATACGGATGAATGCCACCATCGAATTGGTCAGAAAAAAATGTCCCGTAGGAAATGAATCACAATTTGCGATGGTTTTCTAAATTAAATAGTAGATATACACCCATCCGTTTGCTTTGAAGTATAAGCAACGTAATTATATATTTAATTATTCTGATATCGCCATTTTTGAAATGTAATCGATATTCTTAAACATTATTCTTGCCTTTATTTGAAATAAACGAATATATATATATATATATACTAGTATTTGGTTCGTCTACATAAAGTGTTTTATTTAGCCAGTCAATTAAATGATGTTGTTTAACAGTACAATACTATAGTGGATGAAAATGTGTGGATTGAAAATCATTATACGACTAATTTTGAGCAAAGCGAACTGGCGTTTTTTCGTTCGATGAGTTCTAAACTCTATTATAAACGACTGTACTGATAGTCTGATATTCCTGTCGTCTTTTCTGAAAGCATTAAATCTCTACTGGTACTAATTGAAACCAACAGTAGTCACTAATCAATTACTTATATGAAGTAAATTTATTTAATGTACGTACTTTTATTATACGGTACGCAACACTGTTCGGATACTATCTTCATTTTTGTATATTTCATACCCATAGCTAAAATCCTATCAACAATCTACAATAACTCACGAAGTGGGTTTTCTTCATTGGAGTAGCGTAGAGTACTTGTATATAAGAGATCAGTTCACGTCCACGTGTTGCCAGGTTGTAAATGTGTATGCTACGTTAAACATATTGTACGTATCCATCAAGCTGTGAAAACCATCCCACCCTACCACACCTGTACATTGTCCGTATCTGATCACCAAGGAGGGACCCTTTTGTGGGTCAAGTGAGGGTTTCTCGCTCGCTCGCCCGATATCCTTTCCGGGATACGACGGGTGAAGTGGGATCTCGAATAGACGTGGACAAAAAAGTCCTCCTTGTCGCATCCCAATACCCAAGGGAACACTCGTACCAAAGGTAATAAGTCGAGCTTGTCTGGCCTTCGGGACGTGCGGACCTAGGAGAAGACAATGCATACAGCAAGGTTCCGAGGTGAAAGAATACATTGCAGTCTTATAGCTGGTTGTGATTAAATGAAGCGTGACACAGGGCTTTTCACCATGGACAGGCTACCGTGCATTCTCGGTTCTTTTTTATCCAGATACCAGACAGACGAGATAGGGGTGTGGTGAGGGTATCATATAGCAAGGGTGGACTACGCTGGACTTCATTGTTCGTGGACACCTTGACTTACGTGGTCTCTACCCCCGAGGATTTCGTCTCACCGGTGGACGGTCATTTCCTCCGCGGGCGAGAAGCTACTTCGCAGGACGACACAAGACCTCGCGTGGCCGAGCACGCGACCATCGTCTTTAGCCAAAAGGACATCAAATAGATTCGTCAGAAGTCGTCTGCTTAGGTGCAATTCACACTGGACGACAATATCGAATACGACAAAATAGTGACCTAATTCTATGGTTTCAATGAGAGGTTAGGCATTATCCCGGTGATGGAGGCAGTGGTCAGACCGGCGGTAACTCGGCTGGACACACAAAAAACCGGCGTCACGCCCTTATTTAAATTTTCAGCCTGATCTTTTAAGAAATCACGCAGAGACCCGCATAATGACTTTCGGAGGCTTAAGTTTGTACGAGGTATTAAACAGTCGTATATTTTGGCCACAGAAAGACGACCGCCCAGTATTGAATGAAAAGGCAGACGCTCGTTGACATTTGATTTCCATAATTTGATTAGCCTTTATTTCTATGAAAAATGTACAAATCATATTTGTATGAATTAATCGGATAATAATAAAATAATTTCCTGTTATTTGGGTATGATGTATCATGCGGTGCGCCTGGGTAGCGCGTGCTGGGAAATGTAAACACACCACATATTGCGTGTCATCATACTGGCCGACACGAATTGACGGACAAGACGGACAGATTTATGACTTGAAACCACCCACAATTGACTGACGTATTGAGTAGGTAAATACTGTAAATGTCAGTCAATTAATCAACCTCGGCTCTTCAGCAGTGATGGCAACGAAACAATACAAATATTAAATGTAACATTATTTTTTTATAATTTCAATCATAATCAAGATAGATGATATTGATAGAGGAATATATTTATACCATTTCCTATTGGCTATATAATATGAAAGAGACGCATTTAAAACGACAATCTATACATTTTTATTTAAGTATTTAATTGTCTTTGCGATTTATTAATCTAAAGTACGTCCTGAAAATACCTTCACGATATCATGGTAAAACTACCAATAAATCGAAATATTAAATTACAAAGTTGCGTCGTCAGTAAATATCAACATTAATGTTCAGGCCTAGATATTACGAAACTGTTGTTTTTTTTTGTACGAACTCATGCTCAGCTCAAATTTTGTTATTTATTATTTTAGCGACAGCATGGACTCATAACATTTGGTGTTTGTTTTTAATCTCAGTGCTCGATCGCCATTAACATTTTTATTTATAGACTAAGACTTGTTCTTGAAATCAATCCTGTCTAAAAGTACCAATAGAAGAAATTCCATTAACCATAAGCAATGTAATCACATAGCCAGTTTGGTACACCTTTTTGTGTTTCGGCCTACGGGAAATAAAAGTTCTGTTAAATTCTGAGCAAGTATAATATATAGTATTAAATATAATTGCTAAAAAGATAGTTCCCATCCGTATAACCATCGTCTTTGAAAAATATTAATATCGTTGATTCGTTGTATTTCCGGATGTATTATGCATCGTACCGTGAACATACAGAAAAGTCTCCAAATAAAGGAATATGTCTTAATATTTTTTGTTATTTACCATTTCGAATGTGATATAATGATAATCTAAAAATAACGTATGTAACGGATATGATCATGAAAAAGAATGATGCCGATAAATGTCCGGAAATGATCCAGAAACTCATAAATTAATATGTTACTATGAATTATATTAGTACAGGTAATGAAATGAATGCATACATGTTACAAAATATTGACAGCTCAGATCGTCTAACCCCAAATCTGTAATGTTGCATCCCACTGTTATTTAATAAGTACAAGTGTTTGTTAGGTCTATATAATTACGCTTCTTTTCTCAATGACTTTACAAACAAACAGAAAAGTAAACATCGTGTATAATATGCACCTCAATATATAAGCCATAACTTTTGGAGTGCCACTTAAGAACGGAAACATTTATACAGGGACATTTAGTCATACAGTAATTCAGTTCGCCATAAAATCAGCCACGAGTACTCGCATTCATATCTAATATTCAATTCAATACCACAAAGAAGAAATATTATTTCAACTCATAGTAAAACAAATATAATAAATAATATTTCTATTTCAAAGAACTACTAACCCACTTGTAACAATACCGTTAAATTGTAAGCGCAAACGAACGAATACGTTATTTTACGGCCAGTGTTTAACACAACTGTCGACGAATGATGTCATTATTTATTGCTAGTATTTGACTTTGTTGACCCAATGTGGGCCATTAATAACTGGTCTTGAGCTTGAAGGATCAGTAAATCACAGGCATAACCCTGGAAATCATAGGAATAACCAATTTGTCCAACCGACTCAAAGTGCCCAGGTGGACATTGCTAGGGTACATGTTTGTTGTTTTGTCCCACCCTGTCGAGATCAGAAAAATCCCCATCAATTCAAACCCCAGCCTGGTCATTTATCCGAGGTCTGTCGTCGTGTCCGCCGCATTTTTCTTCTGAACTTTGTTCGCGACCATGTATCTCCAGTGCTTATTTTTCTTGAATTCGTAGAGAGGGTATTGCTGCGCACGTAGTTCTTGCAGGGCCGTACATAATACAACCTATTGAAGACCCTTATAGTGCCCTGCACGGTCAGATCTTGTCAATGGGGGTAATGGGGTAGGATTAGCTGGTGTGTCTATAGCGATGGTCAGACCATTATTCCATGGTTTTTTCTGTACGCATATAGTCTTTATTTTGGCTCCACTTAGCTAGTTTCGGATGCACTTTGATCCACATCAAAAGCACGCAATAATAACGTCTCTTCAGATAATACTATGGCATTGTCTTTTCTTTTCTTTTCTTTATATCAGAGGATAAACAAAATATCATTGTCAAACCATAAAACTAGGGTTTTATTCAATAATATTAATAATAGTGAGAAATTAAACAAACACATCTTAGAAATATTTACATATTTTTTGGGGTAAACAATGTTCATAAACTACATGTATTATGTATAAAATGATTTTTATTTGTAATATCAAAACGTTCTAAAATAGGGTTACTCCATAACGGGCTTAAACTAAAACAGAAGGACACTTTAATATATTTCGCTTTGAATTCAAACATTAAAATACGCCTATAAGGGTACATTCATTTCATAACTGTAGTTAATATTATATTTCTCGGCTCGATAAGTTTTGCGTTTGATCGTGGGTATATTACACATATTTTAGTCAGGAATATGGGTTTCCGATAATGTTAGCCTACGGTCATTGCGATTAAACATTAAACACGATCTGAAGCATGAACCTTGAAATACTCTCTCCGTTACAGGCAGTAAAGAACTAATTGAATGCTATTTTCATAGGTAAGCGACCCTCCAAAAGAACACTCCGTAACTGATCATTCTATATCTGTAATGTTATTTAATAACGGTAATTACAAAAACGGTCAACATCGTAATTCTATAAAACATCACGCCGGTTAATCGTGAAATAAACTACTTCTTGAAAAATGCCCGGAGGTCACTATACCTCACAATGCGATCATATAACATTTGCAAAACCCACAATGTTTTCGCCTTTCAATGTGTAACTGATGTAGGAACTCAAATAACGACTGAAAACAACCTTAGGTCATTGAGACGGCTACTCGGGAACGGTCTTCATGTGAAGTCAATACCTTCACGGTCAATCCGATGTGCTTGGAGGTCGACAAGGAGGTGTTCTCAGGCCGTAGTGTTTCTATAGCGTTGGATTACTTTTATGCATATATATGTCAGGTGGGCCAACTGTTTTCTGGTTCCTGATGTTTGTCCAGATGTATTTTTCTTTTCAACTTGGTCGTATCAAAATACCGTAGATCATATTAAAAGGACCTCCGTTTTAATTAACTTGGGCAACAAATAAATGTGTGCTTTCTTATAGTATGTGTGTTTTAATACATAAAAAAATATGAATGACAAAAAAATCAAGAAGTATGAAACAAATATTACAATGTATCACCCAATATAAGCTCTGAGAGATGCCCATCAGCTTATGCATTTATTCCCAGTAAAAACATTTCAAATGTGCTATTTTTCTTCTAAATGACTTAAGAATGTTATTGGGTGATACATAGAATCTCACTCTCGTGTGATCCTACTAGTTGATAAAAGTAACGTAAATACTCGGCAAAGCCTCGTATTTACGTTACTTTTATCAACTCGTAGGATTAAAAACCATATCAAAACACACTCGGGTGAGATTCTCCATATAGGAAATTAGTGGGAGATTCTCTATATAGGAAATTAGTGGGACCTACGGAAAATGTAGCTTGTTGACCAATATACTTGTGTAGACAAATCAAATGCACAAACTTGCAGCTAAAATAATTTTGTCTATGAATTATGTCAACAAATCGTGACTTTAATGTTTAGCATGCTATGTCTTGATGTGATAAAAGTATACTAGTATGTGTAAATTTTAATTTCGATGTTTACAACTATCAAAATACACACACGCACGCGCGCACGCGCACACACACACACACACACACACACACACACACACACACACACACACACACACACACACACACACACACACACACACATACACAGTACATAGATTGTAACCACAAATCAACAGATTTCCATCATATAAATATTCGTATATATCCAAAAGAAAGAAAGACTGATTACATACTATATGATTTAAATACGTATACGTTTAGTTCTTGTGCACTTCTGTGCATCCAAAATAATATTAGCTAATCTTTAGCCAAATTTACCAAACACATGTAACATTTCCACAACTGAAAGTATAAAACTGTCCTTCACTGTGTATCAATACTAATATATAATAATAAGTATAATAATAATAAAGTACACAGTTGATTGACCTGGATAATGGACAAACGAATTTCGATCTGAGACTATATTGCGCTTGATTTATCCACCCACACAAGGTGTTATTTAATACTATGTATTACTTGATCCCCAACACTCGATAGTTACAAAATTATATCATAGTTTATATGAAATAGGGGAACGTTCCGCTATATATCTTGCACGTGCATTGTATATGTTGAAGTCGTACCACTGAGTTATGTCCCCTTGCATTATACATAATGAAGAAAAGACCAATACGACCATATTCAGGTTGTCTATCAGTAGACTACAGGGGGTTGCATTGTATATTTGTCTACCAAACAGCGGTGAAAAGGTTTTTGGAAGTACAAACATGATTTTACGTATGTCAAGTGAATGTATTTTGCAGTTATTGCTAATAACTAGTCTAAAACAACCATAAATATCTGTGATATTATGCCTTTTATATATTATCCTAATTTCGAGTTCCGTCATCCAGTCGTAAGAAGCTGACGTAAAATAATATTTTCAGTTTTAGAGATATATTGATAGGATATAATTAAATAGTTATGAATATTATATTATTATGCTTTACTGTAGATATGATGTTTTTGGGAGATTGCGTTCTAGTGCGCATGATGCATATACATCAACCTGAGCTATTACCTACAAGTGTCCAATTCATTCTACACTTGTGTCTTTCACAGTTATAAATAATCCCATATCCGAGATTCTACAGCAATAACAACGAACCAAATGTTACCGTCGAATTTGATTTATCATCTCATTACCAACAAAGATGCTTCATCCACTGAATGACCGAAGATTTTTAAAGAACGACATTATGAAAAAAACTTGGTATCGTATCACGTGGTATCGTATCACTAGCCCGAGATATGAGTCTCCGACATATTGATTAGAACATTCGTCTGGCCACTTAAATGTCTTTTCAGCCGAAGTGCGGGTGAGGGCAACGCTACCCTCATCCCTCTTTAAGACTAGACGGGTGGGTAGGGAGTACCCCTATTGATACCCCAGGGCTATCCCAAGTGGTCAGGGGGCAAAGGTCCCTATACCCCCATTGAACACGGGTAATAGGGGTACATAATAAGGAAATCTGTTCGCTCCACCCAGATAATGTTCACCTTGCAATATTCTTGCAGGTGACGACATTTCCAGAAGGCGTTAGCTTCCATTTTACGTGCCTTGTTGATGCTGGTGGGATGTATTTGTCTTCTTTTTAGGGAAATATAATTATCCCCCAAAAAAAGTTTTTATCTTATCTATCGTAAATATCAAAGAGAAATGTATACCCATTTCTGTTATTGTCTCAACTGAAGGTGTTGGTAGAGTTAATGTGTTAATGAGAATGAAGAATGGAACTAGCGGAGGTAGCAATATATCAAATGGGCTTTAACGGGGTTCGCCGGGAAGCCGTGTAATTATTTAAAAACGGGGGTGGTCTTCAATAATGGGCTTTTAATGTAAAGTTGTTCAAATATGTTCACGGGGAACGTAGGTGAATCGGATATAAAACAACGGGACGATGTTTTACTCTACGCCATATTTGGCCAGGAACTAATTACAATGTTGTCACATTTCGAATAAATCTTCAGTACGAATGTGACGTTAACAATAGTATGCCCGTCCCATGCATTATGAGAGTTCCTGACAATTTAATTATTTTTGTAATTTTAATTTCATTTAGATGTGGAAGGTATCGGTGGAATGTAGCCTATAAATTATCCTTTTAAAATAGGAGAAATATGAAAATCTGTGTTAAAAATAATAAAAGAAAAAAAAGGAAAAGAAAGATCTCAGATGATAACTTATCAGATCTATTAAATCACAATTTAAATATTATATTTGAACATTGAAAACAGTTTTTCAATTAAAAACACAAGCAAAATGTGTTAACGAATAGTCTTCTATTGTTCAATGAATGACTGTCGCAAAATATAAATCCTTACATTGTTCATTGTTTCCGTATTGTTTGTCTGTATTTCCTCCGAGATTAAGATATTTAGTTCCCTAGTAGTCCTAGCAAAGACTGGTCAGATTGGAGTTACCTTTCCCTAATGAATCTGTTATTAAAAATGTTTCTTGCACTTCCATTAATCGTCATTTTCAATTGATTCACAAAGAGGAAGAAGGATAAAACAAGCTTAAAGTAAGTCAAACTTTAAAGTAGAAAGGTTATCCAACAGATTGCAAAATCTATTCGTTTGAACACTCTAACAACGATTGCGACTTTTCGGGACTATGTTACGTAGTAAGATTAAGTCAATGATAGGTCCTGGGAATTATTATTGATTCGGGCATAAAAAGTAGTAAATCAAAGGCTTATTACGTTTAACCCTTTTCATGCTGGAGGCAACCGGAGATGGCCTATAGAGGTGTAGCAGTATATAATCCAGCAGGGAGAGGGTTAAGGTGCCTCGTAATCATGGTTTCAATTTAACTCGCTTATCCAAGCAGATTAGTAGAAGGATCAGTTTAAGAAACCAGATCCGTTTCTTGGTTTGTCCACTTCCCGTAGACTCAATACTGGTGAGAATTCGCGTGGTATTGGGAGTCACTAAGATCAGGCCTAATATAACTTTGTCAGCTCAATTTTCAGTGTGACGTATTTGACAGGGTCGCTACCCAGTCATTTCCAAAGCATCTGAAATTACAGCGTGAAGAACTATGTCTACAGTTTGTTTTTTCTTCTCCTTCCTCTCCTCCTCCTCCTCTTCTTGTTCTTCTTCTTCTTGTTCTTCTTCTTCTACTTCTTCTTCTTCTTCTTCTTCCTTAGTTTGATGTTTTTGCGGTCGCCTTCCGACTGCGTCAATTTCAGCAGACCGGGCACCTTTGTATAGGGTGCGTTAGTTGACACGAGATAGCCCGAGATTCATTCAATATCCGGTGACATAAACCGGTGAAACACCTAAATGCGCTACACATTGACATTACGATTCAGACGGCATTCATAGCAACCGTCAATATTCTTCCTGTCACCGGAAATGATCCTGACGAGACTTACACACCCTATTGTGGGAGAACGTCGTAATATATATATAACACAGATTTCTGGGGTTACTAACAGATCTGTAACTTAGATCGCACTAGTGTTGAAACATATCGAAAAAATACCGATATGTTAATATTAACAAATGGCCCAAGTTGTGGCCAATTGTAGTGTATGTTCGGAAAGGTCGTAGCGCCACGAGAGTCGTAGTAACGTATCGGAGTTACGACTCTCGTAACATTACGATCGTTCTTAACGGGCCCTTGAAACTAAGGGCTACTGCATGGTTCTTTGGTATTATGTATTGTATAACTATGCTCTGGTACCACCGTGGGTGGTGAATAGAGTAATAAACTTGACTTGACTTGGTAACTGTTGTGAAACTTGAAATGATCAGTAATAGTTGTAGTAAAAGCAGAAGCAGCATTAGGAGTAGATCTAAGAAATTTAGTTTTACATTTGTATTGTATTTATTTTTCTATTTATATGTACCGGGTATGTACGAAATTGTGTTAGCCTGGGCATGAGACTTTGCATGTAAAACGTTATACTAGACACTGTAACAACCAATAATCTTCTTCTATTACTACTACTACTACCAACACAACTACTACTACTACTACTACTACTAATAATAATAATAATAATAATAATAATAAAAATAATAATAATAATAATAATAATAATAATACCACTACTAATGTATTATAAGACCCTTTCTTACTGCGACAACGTTCAAAGCAATTTGTTTAGTTGTTTTGGTGGCTTTCTTAAAGCACTTGTATTGCAGAAATATCAATCATATGCTAGTGTTGAAACATCAAACATGTTTCTCTGATGATATCAATAAAATACATTACGTTCATATGTTCCGGAGTGTGAGGTGCGCGTGGCTTTTGTGACCGCATCACATGCTGCGTTTGATTATCGAGCTGAATGATGCTGATTCTTCACTTAAACTATGAAAATATTTGTTAACATTAGTTTTACGACGTATTCTCACCTTTTCAAGGCGGAAGCGCATGCAGTACTATATGAGAATAATTATTATAAAATACGTTGGAGGCCATACATTGTTATTTTATGTTTATGTATTTTTATTTATTCATTGATGGAGATCGGTGCATGATTGGTGTAAATATACATGTGTCAAACCAAATTTATCAATATAAAAAGTATAAAAAGTATATATGTATATATAAAATAGTTTTAAAAACAAGTAGATACTATGAATATATATATTTTTTAAAGAGAAATATGTCAAAATAGCTCCAAAGGGCCTTTCGCCCGTTTATTTCGGGTTCTTCACTTGTGATAGTAATAATTTCGGATTCTTCAATTGTGATAGTAATATTATATTATCTAATATTACTATCACAAGTGAAGAACCCGAAATAAACGGGCGAAAGGCCTTTTTGAGCTATTTTGACATATTTCTCTTTTTTATATTATATACGGTATATTATATCAATTTTCAAAATACATATTTTACTATTTTAGGGACCATTCCAATAATGACCAAATACTTAATTTCCTACTGTATAGCGTATTCTATTATAAGGCACTCCTTACAGTCGGGAAACGCTGTAAATGTATTACCCCGTGTATAAAGGGTGGTGTGAACTACCTGGGGTTAACAAAAGCATGCTCAAAACCACTTGGTTACTTGTTCAAATAGTGTCCACGAGAGAGTGTGTAAACAGCCTGATACCAATGTCAACTTTGATCAAGAGCACAGTTCAAAATAGCAAGAGCATTTTCAAATATTTATCCTTGTTATCACACCCTTTTATTTGGAATGCAAATAAAGAATGTAATTGAATTAAGTACTAGAATTAACCTTTCTGTATTGCTCTGTTAGTTACGTGCATTATTGATCGGCATGATTACTGCACAATGGTATTATTTGCTTACCTGCCCTTTCAGAGATATGATGTGTAGAAACATATCTGTAGGTAATGTAGAGCATGTGCAATTGGTTGGATGAATAGATGGATGGATAGATGATTAGATGGATGGATGGATGGGTGGATGGATGGATGGATGGGTAGATGGGTATACTGCCATACTCAGAGTAGTCAATGATCTCAGGTGTGCAGTACTAGATCAAGGTAAAATTGCATCACCACGTTCATCCAGTAGGACCTGTGACTGTACAACGCAGATTAAGCTGTGGATGACCTCGAGAATGCGAGAACTCAACGACGATAAAACGGTAGCCGTAGTACAATTTTCCTCATAAGACTCTTACAATAGCAGATTCTGTTATTAATGTTTGGAAGAAACGGTGAACGACCTGGACGTGTATATCGATTCAGAGCTGTCCATGGATGATCGTGTAAATTAAGTCGCCTAAGCAAAACATGTTATTTCAATTACAAATTAGGTCTATTAAGGTCTATTATTAGGTCTGTTTGAGTGGATAGATTCAGTGGGAGACATGGTTTAAGGATTCAGTGAGAGACATGGTTTAAGGATTCAGTGAGAGACATGGTTTAAGGATTCAGTGAGAGGCGTGGTTTAAGGATTCAGTGATAGACATGGTTTAATGATTCAGATGAGAGACATGGTTTAAGGATGTTTTGTCCACCTCTGACCTCCATCGACCCCGTCAACCTCCAATTTATTGTTCTTTTGAAACACACTTTACGGTCTTTAACACAATAGCTGAACGTAAATTACTACGTATTTCTTCATTCTTCTCTCCTGGCCTTGTTCGCAAGATTAACCCTTTCCCTGCTGAATAAAACCAAAGTGTTCTATTTCTGCATGTGATCGGGCAAGTTAATTCGCCTTCAGCAGGGAGAGAGTTAAGCATATGCAATGACAATGCGCACGAGCCTTGTCCAGTATCGTGTGCTGATCGCTTTTAATCATCCTTGATATATAATTAATGTGGCTGTTTTACATTCAGCTGTACACTGGCCTACGGTTTATTAGTTATTAACACACTAAATACACCTTGATGTCATATCGTATTTCATAAACAACGAGTCTGTGAAGAGTTTAACAATTAGCAATACATAATCCCCATGACATATAATTACGACTACTACGATGAGTCAAAGGAATTAGCAGAACTTCAAATACTGTATGTTGGTAAGTTGATCTAATACTTTGTGTCCAGTTTTATGTTGAGGGCGTTAACCTTTCTGTAAAGTTACCTTCTGTGTCAAGGAATTTGATAGGTTTATTGGCAAGGGCGTGACCTTTGAGGATCAACTTCCTTTGCGGTCAAGACATCTGATGAATGGTTTATAGCCGGACTGTCCATACACGGTATGTTCATTATACTGTTTACGTCACGTGGTATTAGAATAAGCCAATAGAAAACCAGGAGCAGCCATTGTGGTAATTCACATATATCTTCACAAGTAAAACAATTCCGATTATCCATAAGTATGTGGGAAAAAAATTAAATAATCGTAATATCTTTTTACAGAATGATTTGGACTTGAACATACTCCTAGCATAAGATTTCGACTATTCATTTTTCATACTATAGTCTGAGTTTCAAGTTGTCAACACATGAATATTCCAAATAAACAGCATTCACTAAAAAGGCAACATTTCTTTCCTCTCTGACAAGTTATGATATAAGTATGCTTTGTTGCTATTATACAATAATAGTATTGTCCCTTCTGCCAAACCGATATCCTTGTAGTAAATTAATACGTTCGACCAGTTCTAGACAATAGTTGAGCACAATATATGGTCTGACATATTGGTAAGACAGTATGCCATTGTAGGCCTATATCGCACGGTAGAACCCATTAATTTGTTTACAAGGATGT
Source organism: Lepetodrilus elevatus (assembly GCA_034780755.1). Classification (NCBI taxonomy): domain Eukaryota; kingdom Metazoa; phylum Mollusca; class Gastropoda; order Lepetellida; family Lepetodrilidae; genus Lepetodrilus; species Lepetodrilus elevatus. Next base: position 4,468 of record JAVCKZ010111013.1, on the reverse strand, counting down.
TATATAATACAGTAGACCTCGCATATACCGGTCTCGCATAAACCGGACCCTCGCATATAACGGACTGAATATGAAGTCCAAGGTCCCGTCTAACGCTAATTGCGGCATATATAACTGACTTCGCATATAACGTACACAAATAGCGGGTCCCAAATGAGTCCGTTATAAGCGAGGTCTACCGTATATAAAACTTCGGAAAACCCTAAACTCAGTCATTAAAATTTTGAAATATAGAGTAGACAAAATAGAGTTAGCACTAAACATGTATCTGCAAACTGCAAAATGGAAATATAATTAAAAATCATAGAAATCATCTTTCTCTCTGTATTATTAAAGTTCTGTTTCACATAAATCTACATGTACAGTCAGTCAGTAAAGCTAATATCTATTGCACATTTCGCATGATGTATCACGTTTATCGCCCAAGTTCCAATAAAATGACATGAATTATTAGTTGCTGTAAGGTCATCAACATTAGAACCGTACATCAATCCTTGACTGGGATACCTCTTCTTGCACATCATTCACCCATGACCAATGGCCAGACGACTGCCGTGATCTCGCGAGTTCTCGGGTAACGATGCCAGTTCGGAACCAAAGTGGGTTCAGGGATCGATGTTGATCCCTTTAACCCTATACCTGCTGGAGTAGGCACAGGAACTACGATTTAGGGCATATCCGGTTGCCTCCAGCATGGAAATGGTTAATCTGGAGTCGCTTCCTACACACGCTACAAGAGGGTATCACGTCTTAATCGGTTTGACCCTTTATGGTTCATAGTAACCTATGGTGGAGATCGAATATCGCTGTCAATATTATGGAGGAGGAAAAGGGACTTATTCTCGGACAAGACAAGTATGTCTTGAAATGGTCGTAAATTTAATACTTCCATCTTGAAAATGAGGGAGCATTTAAAATGTTGGGTTGGTTTCTGTTGAGCGTTGATATCGTATTCACATTCAACAGAGAATACAATCGATGGATATAAATGATGCCAAAATCAGACTCGATGGTGTGTGTCCAGTGTCATTGTTTTGTGGCATCAGAAGGGTTATGGGTGAGAACTGGAAGTGATACGAGATCAGATGGCGTTATTAGTTCTGTGTGGGCGGCGAGGGATAGATACGAGTCTTCGTGACGTATTCGATCAATTTGAAAGAAGAGATTTCCTGACGTTTAACGCAGATCTGACAAGTCATAAACAGGCAGTGTTTATGTCATTTTTCAGACAGAAAAACGCATTATATTTGTGGGAATTCTAAAGATACAGATCTGTTTTCCTGGGAAGACGTCATCGATACATATTTTATTTTTTTAATATATCGGTTAAGTGTATGATCATGATAATTGTTGTGTCCGTGCAACAATGTAGACCAATTCTTGAACCATACCTTGAAATATATATTACCTTGCAATTTAGTGTTGTGGTCGCAGGATTGTTTTAATATGCAATACACCAAGAAAGCAAGGGTTTGAATTTATTGCATTTTTGAAATTATTATAATTTTTTATATAAGTTATAAAGTTTAAAGAGATATATCGTGATGTAGTCCTTGTCAAAGATGTTTCGTAGCAATCTTTTTTTAAATGTCAACAATCATTAGAATTCGAAAGAATTCGAAAGGACTAATAGTGACGATAATCTAAATCTAATTAATCATATAAAGGTATTTTCTATCTATACATCAATATTTCTTTTTAAATAAGTATTACGATAGCTGTTGGTATTTTTTAAATCATGGGAAGGATTATGAAAACTAGTTTCGACCATTGCTGTATATTTCATATTTGCACCGTCTCTCATCCGTTTGTCTTGATATTGTGTTTTATGTATTTAATGTACCATATTTTATGTGTGGTGAAATATAAATAGAATCTGTCAGTGAGAAAACAAATCTAATCCAGTTCACCCTAATTGGTAGTAGATTTTCATTGTAAACTAATAACAATTAACAACATATATATTATAGATTCAATTACTAATGGCAAGATATTTTATAAAACATTAGTCATTCCCAAAGACGTTAGAAGAATAGTTTTAATAGTATATAATATAATTATTCACTCTTTCCCAAATTATGTATAGGTCATTTTAATATTTATTTTATTTTTATTTTTTTTAAGTGCTTGTTAAAACGTCTTTGACTAAGAACTAATCTTGAAAACAGTATAATGTAAATCCCGTGAAGCTTAAAATACAAACAAAAGCAATTCATTTTAACTACATTACATATAGTATCTAATATAATTATTCACTCTTTCCCAAATTATGTATAGGTCATTTTATTTTTTGTAATTTTAAGTGCCTGTTAAAACGTCTTTGACTAAGAACTAATCTTGAAAACATTATAATGCAAATCCCGTGTAGCTTAAAATACAAACAAAAGCAATTAATTTTAACTACATTTTTCAATAGTGATGCAACGTTATACCAGATGGACATTGCTGCCGTGTAACTTGTGTGTTATTCTTCGTCGACAATCGAAATTTAACCCCGTATTCTTCGCCTTGTCGCAATAGTTGGGTGTCGAATCACTGCCCCGTGTCGCCAGATACATCAGCTCTGGTAATGTCCTCAAATTACTGGAGTACTGGCGAGGGATTAAACTATCATTGCCTCGGTCCACCATAAAAGTGAAGTGTACGCTAATAAAACACGGCAAACCAATGGGTAGTATTCTCAACGTGACGTTGGTTTCGTCAATGTAACACCGTTAGTCATGGCCTTTTAATCCTACCTCAATGCTGATCGGAATTACACATTCGCTTGTATACAATGGCTGTTTCCTTCACTGCGAAACGATTGGCATAAATCTGTAGAAAATTAAAATAAAAAGTCTTTATTTTGGATAGTGTAAATCTTTGTTCAATGCAGAGTATTTCGTACATGCATCATCCCTATTATTTTTTTTATTACCGTGTTTAACAGATGGAGATGCAATAAGGTAATGGTAGTAATGGTCGTCGATACTGATTTCTATGAAAGTGAAAAATCTCGTCAGTTTGTCTTAAGTATTTCAGTTATGTCTGTATAAGGTGGGATTGTAACCTGACACAACGACCAGCATGTGTTACTATTAGATTGGTTTAGATTAGCGAGTACCGGCCCAGGGGCTGGCCCATACAATAAGGATTATACCTCTATTGTACATAGTCATCGTAGTTTGTATTATAAATAATTAACATAAAGAAGATTAATTAAGAATTGCAGTTACACTGAGCATACAGATTCACGAAATACATCATAAGTTCACACTCTTAACTGATAACGCTTCATTGTAGATACCGTTTGACTGATTATCAGTACTATAGATTATACGTACTTGTAACCAGTTTGAACATTTAATATATTTTTTAATATTTTATTTTAAAAGGGTGGGAGGGGTTTAGAGCCGCTTTCAAAATTCTTTCATAAATACCGTATTACGGCTTGTTACATTCAGGCAGGATCAAACCCGCAACAGACGTAGCATTAAATAATTAATCGTGTGACCAACATTCATATCTCAATCATACTTAATGATGCAGTAATGATTATGGAGAATTGTTGGTAATATGGTTCTATGGTTCTTGAACGTGAAAAGCATAGAAAAGGTTTCAAATGGTGAAGTGTCGTGGGTCAGTTGTGTGTAATACACGGTTGCATTCATGGCGGCGTACATTAAAGATGACTAAATAACTATTCTATATTGTACTAAGTATTACACTACATACCTGAGTATATCTACCGTACTCACTACTAATGAAAATGTTCTTTCTTGGATAACTTGCATTTCAAAAGTATCAAATTCCAGCACCTTACCCACAGTTAAATTGCTAAGAAACCTCGACATTTTTTTACCAGTTCCATTTTTTATAAATGGTTACATGTTTTCTTGCAATATAGTTACACTTCCAGTTTCTCTGAATGGTTTTGGTATTCTTGACGTCAAATATGTATAGGTTATCTGAGACAGTTGCGAGTGTTCTAACTCGATATTTGTTTATATTATAGACTATTTATTTAGTATATGAACGAAGTACCAAAAACTTTATACTTTAGACCCATTCTTTAGCTTATGAATAAAGTGCCAAAAATGAATGCCCCAGGTGAGGATCGAACTCACGACCTTCAGATATCTCTGATACGTTCAATTTGATTATGAGACTGACGCGCTGCCTACTGCGCTACCGAGGCCTGAAAGAAGTAGTTACAGATGACATATTTATTTACACTTTAATTTGTACAGGGGGGGGGAAACCACATTTGACATATGTATTATACGTATGCAGTATATAGAATCATAGTGTCATACTCTTAGATTGGATACAGGTATAATTGTAGAGCTTCTCGGGAAAATCCTCTGAATAAGTTTGAAAATTAAACCAACATTCCAACACGGCCAGCGTTCATTAAAGGGGCAAGATCATACTTGCACGTATTTAATCATAATTTTTTAATATTTATTTTATTTTTCTATATAATATT
>JAVCKZ010111002.1:0-10306 GCA_034780755.1 Lepetodrilus elevatus | reverse complement strand
CCCCCCCCCCCCCCAACAAACCTTTTGTCGAATGCACACGTTAAGACAGAAGCACACACAAAACACAGGCAAACGCACGTGAACACACACACACACACACACACACACACACACACACATGAGGCCTGTTCAGGAGGGGGAGTTCACGCGAGTTCACGCATGATGTCACATATGAAGTATGAAGGTTTCCAAGGCGATTTCACGCGTGTACTCGCGTAAACTCGCTCTCCTGAACAGAGGCATGGTCATGATGGTCGACGTCTTTAAGACCCGGACCACACAGAGTATCTCCAGAGCACATACCTTAAAATGAAGACCATACTCCCTTTCTCAAAACATACACAATATTATACAAGTTATTATACTAACTTTAATATAATTTACAAGACTTATAACGGAAAGCTCGAGTATTATACATAGCATGGAAACCCAACGGAATTCAATGTCCCGGAAATCCAACGGAATCCAATGTCCTTTGAAGCGTAAAACCTGTCTGACGGTCCAGTAAGCTAGGGCATGACTTGGAGCCTATTGAATTCACCATCCTTTTGCCATTAATTATTTTCGGGACGGGTCTATTACTGTTGACGCCCAAGATAAGTGGCCATTGATTTGTTTGTTAATGAAGTCTCGCTGTGATATGACTTCTGACGGGAGATGGACAACTTCCTTCAAAGGTAGAATCTGATTGATTTGGTAGGGGAGTAATTGGACAAATGACCAAATGCCATTATCGTGTTGGTGGATACTCCAGCGTAGGGTTATCCGGTTGGTATTACCAATGGCTATACAGGAGAGTCATAAAGGCTTCTCGATATGCTGATATAACTCCTATAGCCAACTGACCCACAAATAAAAGAGACCTATATTGACCACTGTATGGTTGCACGATGCTGTCGTGTCCACTACTAGACAATAAGCACTCTCGTAGCGATGTGTTATCCATGGCGATGGGGAAATTACGACATAACAGCGTTATGGTCTAATAGTGGATACAAGACCTTCGAGAAAGCCTGTTTTGGTGCCCAAGATGAACATCAAAACTATCACAGTCATTACAGACCCTATTATTTATAATGTGTTAAGGAGCTCTGACATAGAATTGTTTAATAATACTGTAATCCGTATTTCTGGAAAATTAATGTATTTATTTTTATTTTTATATAGCTTACGTACTTCTACTGCCAAAAACGAAGCTCCAGAGGATTTTACGAATGGTTAGGAGACACAATAGTCTGTTGGTTGAGGATGACTAAGACCATCCATTTATCGATCTACATATTTAAGTATCCATCCAAGACCCTATATATCTCTATGCTCTACCATTAATTTAGGTTGTATTAATTTTGAAAATTAATTTGTAATTATAAATATTAATACTGTGATTGAATCTACTCAATGGACAACAATTTACGGTCGTTTACTTTAATGTTTCCAATTTGTTTCCAATTGAATCAGATGTTTACTGTATCAGACAGGTATCAACTCCTAGGATAATTTACCTCATCAATATTGTCGAAGAGAAAAAAAAACATAAAATGCAATAAATCGTGTTATTCCTCACACTAGTTCTGGCTATTCTCAATTAAAAACTCGAGCAAAAAGGGTGAATGAAAAGCAACTGAAACACGAAAAGCAAGACGAAAGCATGGACAACTTAAGCTGCTAATAGTGCATTGGTTCCAATTGTGCCAATTGTGCCATTCCTCTATATCTCATTAGTGAAATGTTATTCATACAGGACCAACACAAGGGCGACAATAATGCAACAGTGGGATACTAACTTTGCACATTACTCTTAATTGGTGGTATGACTCTCTTGTTAGGACTGTTTGATACGGAACAGGGTGTGAAACAACATTAAAAGAAAATGGTAAGCTGATTAAAATAGGAATTACTGGTCTAAGAACACAATGTTCCTAGCTAGGACAAATGAATCGATGCATTTAACGACCTGCAATTCATTAAACAACATCGTAAGTTTATTCTTTTCCCGATTATCCGTACTTCACGTAACAAATTAATTATTCCCAAGAGAAGACAGACCACAAACCATAAACAGATGTATATAAAACAAACAGTAATATGACCACATCAAACAAGATGACGCGTAGATGACACGTTTTATTCACACGACAACGTCGCATGTATACGGTTTTTCCAATTAGTGTTTCCTTTCGTAAACAAATTAGTTGGCTGGTAGAGAAGACTGACTGTTTATAGTCTAACCAAAAACATACTTAAAACTATTTGAAAACAAAAACATGATTACCAAACAAGACGACTGGCAGATAAATCAATGGTTTGCATGTAAAAACGGCGTAGGTTTTGTGGTTTCCTAGCCCTTGTTAAAGTCAATGCAATTGGAGGAATCTTTTTATAATATTTATTCTCTCCAAATTGTTTTCAATAAAACTAATCATTAAATAAATAGGAAACAAATTGCTACCAACGTGTTTTTTTACCATGGACCTCTTGTACGAAACAGCGTAACCCAAAGGTAACCCTGGCGTAACCCAAAGGTAACCCTGGCGTAACCCAATGATAACCCTGGAGTAACTCAAAGGTAACCCTGGAGTAACTCAAAGGTAACCATGGAGTAACTCAAAGGTAACCCTGGCGTAACTCAAAGGTAACCCTGGAGTAACTCAAAGGTAATCCTGGCGTAACTCAAAGGTAACCCTGGCGTAATTCAAAGGTAACCCTGGAGTAACTCAAAGGTAACCCTATCCGTAATAGTAGTAACCTTTCTGTAGGACATTGGTTTCTATGGTAGATACGGTTACTTTAGAATTACGCCTTTTCGTACAGAAGGGCACTTGACTATCCTCCACCCACCCCACCCCCACCTACCACCAACCCAATTAATAAAGCACATACGTAACAAATTAATTACCATCTAGAGAGAACAGATTCCCCATCTCAGACCACAAACCTAAAACTGCCGCGCTGCATTAATCGCAACCAATACACTTTGTGGCTTTTTCATTCATTACTTTCTGCTCCTGCCAATCGCCGTGTTAATCATTGCACTTGTGGTCGCCACACGGTCACTTAGTCATTTGTCCAATTACTGCCCAGCTGAACCCGTCATCACCTGTTTGACCGTCGGGATGACGATCCGTCGGGAATCGTAACTGCCCAGACCGACTTGATGATGACTTTCTAAACACACAGAATCAATAGTCAACTCTTTTCCCTCTCTGTCGTCTCTCCAGCCTCTCGCCGTGGTAGACTAGCTTTGGAAATAATTAGTGTCGGAGGTTTAGTAAATCTAATAAGACAGTAATTCAGGGGAAAGTCAGACTTCTTGGAAAACTGTCAAAAGACGACCTTGTCTTATGCGGTCATGGCGTTGTCTCGGACGAAGTCCTGTGGCTTGAGCGACTTGGGAAAGGCGTAATAAGATGGGGGTGTTTGATACGGCGTGGCGTGGTCAGATGACATCAGAAATGACCAGATTGTCCTGATGTCTCGAAAGCAAATGGCATAACTGAAAACGGAAATATATAATGCATGTATACGTAAGGGTCCCCATGCCGGAGAATCCAATACAATGTGGTCCGCCTTTGGTCCAGCTCCGACCGGAAGTAGTCCCTGCTTGTTACGCAAACGCATAATTGGTCGCTATGGTGACCGATTCTCGGCGGAAATATACAAATGACGAAGCCGGCCAGACTTCCATCCATAGCGTGATTATTTCGCAATGTCTTGTCAAATGTAACACGCTGCTACGATCTTTGAATACAGTTAATCAATATCAATATATAGAATACAATACTTTTATATTTTAGTTATTTTTCTTTCACATGCAACAGGTCTTTGACAATACACTTCAATTTAGCAATATTATATGGAAACAATATATTTCGAATCCTGCTAGGTACTAGAACATACATGTATAATCTTTACCATCCAGAATGATAATTCAATGAAAAGAAAAAACTTGAATCCTTGTTTTCAAACAGTAAAGATTCTTCAATATTTAAAGAACAGTATAATTCCTAAATGTAATTAATATTGTTACTTTGGGGTCCACCACACAAGTACAGTTGCTTAAGTCTTTACCCAAAACTAAAATTATTTGTAATCAGTTGTGTAATCAGTAATTACGGTAGTGCAATATAGTATAATATCTTGGTGAAACCTCCCCGTCCAGAAAAGAAAACCTAATCATATTCGTGTAAGATCACCATTTTGATTTCACGAAGAAAACCACACGAAGAAAACCGGTAGTCAAATTCGTCCAAAACATTAAACGTTTTAAATGGTACAAATTATGACTATGCTAATCTATATCTGGGTATCGTTTCTCGAAGCTCGCACATCCGCTATGACATCATATGGCTCTCGTAAGTGCACGATCCCCATGTATTATATATAGATCGCTACCAGAATGCTTAATAATGGTCTCGTAATGGCTTCGTGAACCTATACCCAGATTCTGCCACATTATGTAAGGATGAAAGTGTAGCCGGGTGTGATATAAGATGCTCCTACTGGTCTTGGCCAGCGGGGTTACCCCTTTGGATCAGTCGGTAGAGCATTGGACTCGCAATCCAGCAACTCGGGTTCGAATCCCAGGATAGGCAGTGGTCCTGTTTGAAAAGTATGGATATTATTTACATTGGAATGGTTATAATATCTAACAAAAATGTCCTACGATCTTCGAATTTCTTAATTTTCGGGAAATCGCAATGTAAGTTTGTTAGTCTTGCTGGGTCCATTTTCTGAAGCTATCGTATACACACGTAACGACATCGTTAATCCTTCGCGAAGGTACATTTGCTGATCCTGAAAGAGTAAAATCTCCCTCCAAGAAGACTTAACGATGTCGTTACGTATGAAATATCTTCGGGAACATGGACCCCCTGGAACATGCTCAATCATACAACAAAATTACGATCTCTCTCCGCTTTCCTGGAAACTGTTCCCGGATCAATGGGCAGCCAGCCTCGTCCCTATTCGAACACTTTCTTCTGATCCGGCGCGGTATAAACGTAGCGGGGAAACACAACAACTTGTGATTGTGTTGGTTACTAGATATGCCCTAGGGGTAGACACAGCTGAGGTCAAGGAAATTAGATCATTACACAAGCTATAGATGCAAACCCCCACGAGGCATCGAACTATTGCTATGGATCCTTCGTCGAAAGCTTTATGATCTTCCAATTTCGCATGGAACGATGGGTTTGGCTGAAAGGGGGAAAATTAAACTCAATTTATGTATGCTATCTGGTAGGATGATCTTGAAACTATGCCATCTGGTCTGACAGCGTTTTGGATTTAGATACTATTTTATTATTACATTACTTGGGCAATTGAGACATAACGTAATTAAATATAACGATAGTATAATGTCATTATGTGCAGACTTATATTAGTCATATAATTGAATTTTACAGTCATCCAGTAGTACCACTTAGTTGTACGTACTAATGCATTTGTTTTTGTATATACAATCTCGTATGACTTAATAATGTATTTTCGCCATATAACATTTCACATTATGCACTATATAATAGAACTATACTATTAAGTGTAAATCATTAGCTATATTTTATTTCCTTGTAACTCTAGGAAAACCACCGCCAGTTTCTTCTTAAACTGCAAAATATTCCATAATCATTTGATCAATGCACATTTCTATATATTGATCTCTCCAAATCGTTTTCATTTTCTCCATTTCTGCGAAATTCACTGGAAGAAATGCTTTACGTATTCCGTATAATATCTAATCATATGTTCACTTGAATATGGTTCATGTGGGTGAACGCTTTATCTTCAACAATACCGATACATATCCGTTATATGCGCTGATTAATTCAATCGTGTAGCCCGATTTCATACAACATGCATGGATTTAAAAGACCCACGAGATGACCATGAGATGACACGATCGCGTTTGATCTCTTTTATATATTTTTTTCCGACATAAAAAGCGATTCCTCAAACACATTGATCATCATAACGTTAGAACAGCGTCACTTCTGAAAAAAACGTGAATAATAATTAAACTAAAGGGTTTCAGTTTAAATAGAATAAATAATAATGAGTTCGTGTAATTTCAAATCGCTCGGGGAAAACAGAAGAAGATAATATTTGATGTCCTGTCTTACGAAACTTCAGTGGTGAGGCTCCAGGAAACTTTGCAGCAATTCCTCTTAATGATCAAAAGCTTTTGTTTAGCAATACCGACTGGATGTAGCGTCCTTCGGGGGGTCGTCGTTGATGTTCCGCCTGAGGTACAAATTAGGTATTCTGCCAAGAAATGCCAAATTATTTATGTTATGTTCCATGTAGCCTGAGCTGACATTTAGACGATACTGCCAAGGAAGGAGAAATATTGATATTCGGTTGATGGCATGGGATAGATAAATCTAAGTCGTCTTAAAGCCATGACGCACATCATATGTGGTTAATATGATATTATGTTCTCCATTTTGAGAGAAAATAATTTGATATGCAAGTTTCAATGAAGGTATTATTGAATTTGGACAATTGGGAGGTTTGACGAACGAAGACATTTTAACATGGTTTTGTTAGAGACAAATACATTAGAAAAACACCCGGATACATATTATGGACAACGGGTATGATTTGAAACACGTATTCATTAATAGAAAATACAACAATCACACGTATGTAAAATGAAGTTACGGTTCTGCTAACATGTTCTACGCTTATGCCCCTCTTCCTGTCTCGTTACCATGGTTTCTTTTGTTTCTAAGTGTAGGCGTATATCCGGATACCCCTATATTTCTTTTGAGGCCACACGATCAAAACTGTATGGCTATTTATTAATCGATACACCTCCGAACGATTTCTTACATATCGTCCCATTATTTGTTGCATTTGCGATCTTATAGATTTCACATAATTTTGGATAAGATGAGTTCGAACCAAGACCAATATAGATCATCTTGAAAACAAGGGCGAAATAAAAATAATAAACTCGTCCTTTTGTGAAGGAAATTCATCAGTGGTCTGACCAATGCATATAGTCTAACCATAGACACCATTACGATTATTACGAAAACAAATACAATAATTACATTTCATGACAACAATACCATGCAATATTCTTTTCTGCACGTCCGTAATTGTTTGTTTTCCCAAGAGTGCTTGCACACAGTTGGTTTCATCACCATGAGACCAGTCATGACGTCATAGATTCATCACTGTCAATGGGCCTATCCATGAGGAAGATGCGGGAGGTGTGCAAACATATTGTGCTCCCCCAACCCCACTTACACACACACACACACACACACACACACACACACACACACACACACACATACGCGCGCGCGCACCCGGCCATCTCATCCCCTCCTATGCATCCACGAAACAAAATCAGGGATATTCGATCTGATCGTTGGCTCCAAATTAAAATACTCAATTTACACTAATACCCTTAATTCCTGTTACTTTCCGTAATGGCATTTAACTAATATATAGCATTGACATATTAGGTTTTCAAACACGTACCGCCAAAATTGGTTTTATAGTTTTATAACTATTAAAATTCCCTCGGGGTAAAGAAACTTCACACGATTCCCTGGCTGCAATTCTTCTGGCGCCACACAATGCATCAAGCAGCAAACATTCTCCAACAGCATATTGATTGTCTGCTAGACCTATGCCGTCAAGAGTACATTTCTTAGAATTAAAGTAAATATAAACAACACACATGGACACATACGTCTCAAACGGAACTTTAAATGTTTACGAACCATTCATACCAGTGTAGAGTCACTGATGTCATCCGTAATGTCAACATATACTACTCAACAGTTGCTAGGGAGAAAGACGTAATAGACGTTTATTCCTGTACTGAAATGGTTGTTGTTTCACATCCAGCGCAATATTCACACAGCAACCAAAATTAAATCCAGTTATCCTGTTATATTATTAGATGTCCGTGTCAGGAAACCCATCCTCGAAACACAGGTCATTATGACCACACCGAACCTCCGTCAAATGTTTGACGGAAGTTTAGTATAGTCATTATGGCCGTGGTTTCTAGAATGCAGGACACTTTTAAACGTGAACGCTCCAAAATACACCACGAGGTAAAGCTGTCCTGCAAGGATGCTGTTTGGATTTTATTAGGATTCTAGAACAGGACACCACATTTTGTTTGTGCATTTCCATTTCATAAGCTATCGTGCTTGGTCTTGTATATCTGTATACGTATGTCTGGTTACGTTGCCATGTGGTAGACGTAATGTCAACTACGCCAGCTAATTGATGTTGAGTTGATGTCGAATCTGTAACGTCTACGTCCTACTCTACGACGAGCAAACACGTTGAATAGAGCAACTGTCAACTTTAATATTAAACGTACAGCGCTGAATTACCACGTGAATATCATAAATAATTTGTATACTTTATTGTCAGAGACGTTGTGTCCCCAAACCACTTTTTTTATGGTCCTCGTGTGGAACTGTATAAAATGGACAAGTCTGCATGTTCAAGTCACACAATATTCAACATGATTTGTAAATAAATATTTAGGGACCCAATACAAATGTAATTCTAGTTGCACAGTAGTTTTAGCTAACCGTATTCTAAAATATTGTAGCGATTCAAGTGTTTCACGGACTTACAAGTTATATAACGGGTTCATAAAACTGTAATTATCAATTGTAGCTACAACTGTTCCGAGTAAGAGAACATAGGAACCTTGGCCATTGTAGACTATATAATACAAAACACACGTCACGGTGGGTCATCGGAGACCAGGGCTGCGTTCAGGATGCAATACTTTCTCTATGTTATAGCGCTACAGTAACCGTTCAGTCAACATACTACGTAGCATTACTTTTTACTTAGGCTTTTAAGCCCGTAGTGTTTTGTAGGAAATAGTAGGAAAACCCAAAACATGAAGGGAATTGGACTGCACGCCGATTTCCTGCTATTTTCATACGAAATCGTTCTGCCAGCCACTACATTGTAGACAGTTAGCGTCATGTAGTGTAGAGATAAGTAGTGCATCCTGAATGCAGCCCAGATAATACAACACACACGTCACGGTGTCATTAGAGACTATATAATACAACACATACACACGTCAGGGAACAGTTACCCAGGAAGATGATCACACACTGACAACAAACAGACATGCGCACTATCCCCTGGGTACCAGTTTATAGCAACGGAAAGCTAATTGTTTTCGTGCATATATGATATTTCATAAATGGACCTTCTTTCAAGCATCGAAGTCCTGAGCCTGAGAATGAGCAGTGATAGTTTTATATTCTGCGCCTTATCCTAGTCGAGAGACGGGAACTGGTCAGTTTAGTATACGGATCCTTCGAATTTTCATTTATTAAGTTGGAATTTCATAATTATTACCATAATTTTCATCTATTCGTTCATATATGAAAATGCTGCATGTTCAGATATTAATAAATGTACTTGCTATTTAATTAATTGTAACTAATACTAGTACATGTATACCGGAAATGAACGAACGTATATCTTATTGGAGACTCCATCTGCCAACTGGCAACTAACCAAATTCAAATTCAATTTTGGTCCCTCTTTTCTTTTGATAATCAGCACAACATTTCGTTAGAGAGTTAACTTTGTTTTTGCGATCTTGGCGTAATAATACATCGGGATACGACCAATCAAATACGACCTTTCATAAAGCAGCATGGCGTTGTTCTATATAATTATCAAGCCCGTTGTTCTAGATAAGTCCGGCATCCTTCAAAGATGTGTCCCAAACGTCTTAACAGGATTTGCCAAGAAGCTATCTAATTGCCACTTGGCGATTGGACTCGGGTACGGTCTTAGATCTTTGAAAAACGGAACAAAACAGTGTTTTAAATTGGATTTGCTAACTACCGTGTGTTATAAGTCATACGTTGACGTTATTGAAAAACTAACAAAGGAATTTAGTTGTTAGGACAGGTTTACGTGTCTTGTTTGTTTTCTTCAAAGAAAATACGCACAGGAGATTGATTACTCTAAATCGTAGTCCATGTCAGGAAGTTGTATAAATATAATGTACTTCAACTTTTTAAAAACATTTCAAATGTTCTTTGATGTATTAATTAGCGCTTTGGGCAACTATTTGGTGGATGGACTATACATTCATAAATAACTAAGTAAGTAAGCAAACAAGCAAACAAGCGAACAAGCAAACAAGCAAGCAAACAAGCAAACAAATACATACATAAATAAATAAATATATAATAATCATACTACTACTATAGTACTACTACTACTACTACTACTGCTGCTACTACTACTACTACTACTACTACTACTACTACTACTACTACTACTACTA
>JAVCKZ010110991.1:0-10307 GCA_034780755.1 Lepetodrilus elevatus | reverse complement strand
TAAAACAGAAGGATCTTCTGGAAGAGCTGTCTTCCGTAAAGTGCCCGAACAGGCAGAAGACAGAAGACAAAAGAAAAATTTGGCGACCGACAACATTTCGATAGATTATGATCAGCTGATCATGGCAATGCAGTTCGATGATTGCGAGACATGACCAGTTATTCTAGCCAAGGACCTCTGAGTGTTCGCCCTATCAAAGTAAAGTATAGACACGTTCGTTGTCTATCAGCTTAATTTAATTGAACACGACAGCTGTCTCCATATTGTTTCAGAAGACAACGCCTGTCTTCCATCGTCTTCCACTCGCCAAGTGGAAGAAGGTCTTCCAAAAAGAGAAGATGGCAAAACGAACAAGCGGAAGATAGCTCTTCCACTTCTAGAAGTGAAAATCGCACGGGGCTCAAGATAAAAGAGTTAACTGACCAATGAAAATCGTTCCAGGTGTTATGCACCATACGGGAAAATATGATTATTTATGTCACGACTCTATATATACTGGTAACGGACCTATTATCGCCCAGGACATATTATCGCCTACCACCGCTGTAGCGCTTCCGCGTTCGTGATTTATTTGGATTATGGCATATTTTAAATAAAGAAGACCTACCAATTGCTAATAGATGATAAGTGGAGCAATAATTGTATTTTATTTTAATTTAACGCCATTTAGCTTCATAATTTGCAAAATTTGCAAAATGACATATCGGAGGGTTGATCACGTGATTAAACAATAAGTCGCTTGTTTATATGTGTTCGTCAGCCATAATGTCCTTTCATGTATTTATGTCGTAGTACAATTTCCATCAATCTGTATAGCATTTTATGTTTTTTACATGATGTACAACAATATCGCTCTATTAATTTGTCATTGAGATCGCTTCAAAATGTCAAAAATACATAATTAGGCAAAACAAACGGTGTGTTTTTATAATACGTGATTACAATTTTTACTATCCATGTATGCATTAGGTATGGTTAATATATTAGTAAATACCAATTTAAAATTAAATGATTTCACCAAAAGATTACGCACCCCGTCCTGTTTTATGCCAGTGCATAAAAGGCCTATTTTCACTCGCGCTATTACCGAAGTGGCGTAGATAACTTTGAATATGCCATAAGCACACTATATGTGCCATAGTAAGTAAAATGAAGTTGATGTACATACTTATTAAGAAAGATATCCAGGAAAACGTTCATATTTTAGGCGATAATAGGCCCGTAACCAGTATATGTATTTCATTATTTATTTCAAATAATATGATATATTTATATTAAATAGAGCATTGTATATAATTATGAGTGTTCAATAATTACTGAATTTATTAAATTGGTTAACATATTATGCGATGCTTTGTCGAGAATACTATAACTTTTGCCAACGATTTTAATTAATACATTCAGTAAATATTGAATACGAATGTGAAATTCTATTTATCACATAATTATATGACTGCACATGTAAAACGTTTTGTAATATCGAGTCACAAACACAATATAGGCAACTGGGTAGGTATAATTGTAAAGATTTAGTTTAAGAAATATTTAATAACTTTATAATGATAAATATTAAGTTTGAAGAACTTCTGCAAGAGATCAAAAATATTTTGACAGCGCGAATAAATACAATTATACAATATGGTTGTGTTATTTCACTAGTGAAAATAGTAAAATCTATATAGCATGAGTTTATTTCACCCCCAGACTAATATGGCAACCCTTGAACCGGCAAATCGTCACCCCCATTTTCCTATAGTACATAGTATCAAGCCCGAATCAGTCTCGACAACAGATCCGAATCAGCCTTTGATGAGGTCTGAAGTTCTGAACTCCGAATGAGCATTTTTTGTAGGTCCGAGTGAACCAGGTGCAAATAAGCCACGGTCCGAATATTCATACCCAGGATTTACCCGCAGCGCGTCCAATACAAGGAACCAGTTTAAATGTCTACGGGAGGATAACTCTAAAGCACTAAAAGTGTTCCTGCACCATGACCGGGTTCATAAACTGCACACTAGAAGCTGAACGTGTAATATGCAATGGCACGGATTACGTTATTCCAGAAGCACGACTGACAATCCATGACAAGATGTTCTGGGTCTATTTGGGCATATATGTTGCCCTCGTATTGGCAGCAGGTGGATAAATAAAACAAATTTAATTCATAATATCCCAACGTACCCTGTTTTCACCATTCACCTATTTCCGCCGTTCTCACATGGCGTCTGCTGATCTATTAATTCCATGGTTTCACGGTGGATGAAGATTGGATATAGTTTTTATCCTTTCTCGTGTAAATTACGTTGTAATTGCAGCACTTTCTCCGGATAATGTTAGGAACTACCCATAGACGTTCCATGTATGAAGTTGCATGAGTGGTTGTCCATTGAACGTCATTAATTAACATTCCCTATATTCGTAAGAGCTTAGTCTACATATAATTAGTGAGCTCTGTCTCTAAAGTTAGAGAGCTCGAGATTCCTCTAGGCATTCAGTTAATCTAAGTTAACCATACCTATATAACAGTATAAAAAGTCTCTTATTATATGGTCTGCAGTAGGAATCTCGAGCTACCATATCTCTAGCGGTACCTGCTGGCCATATGAGACTTTTTATATGTATAGCCACGGTACCGTTAGAGAACAGAGCTTAATGTAGAAGGACATAACTCCTCTCCCTTGAGAGAGAGGAAGAAACAAACAATCGTAGAAATAAAACGCGGACGAAATCGGCTCACTCACCGTATAGTAATGTGTTCTTGGATGATTTGTTAATTCTGCTGTACGCATCATGCTAACAGATGTACATATCCATCCATGTTATCGTCCCGAGAAATTTGTCTTTCAAATATCCATGATTTATCGCAATGCCATTGTGCTTTCGTCACGCGATAAAAGTGAAATTTGCATAATTTTGTGACATCACAACATTTTGGTATGGATGCATGGATGGAGGTGAAATGCCTGGGAGTGCAATGAATAAGGGCGAAACATCTTGTCACCGTAATGAGTGAGCTCTGTCTAGACAAGTATAAATGAGTGATCTCTGTCTAGACATATATAAATTAGTGAGGTCTGTCTGCACTTCCAGGCTTGTTCTCGGGTCTGACGATGGGTCTGCTGTCTCTGGACATGATGACGCTGAACGTCCTCCGAGACGGCGGAACACCTCGGGAACAGCGGCACGCGCGGCGCATCCTTCCGATCGTCAAGCGACATCACCTGCTGCTTGTGACGTTGCTTCTCGCCAATGCCGCTGCAGTGGAAGCGATGCCCATCTTCCTGGACAGAGTCTCCGATCCCATCATCGCCGTGTGCGTCTCCGTCACGGCGGTGTTGATATTTGGCGAGTAAGTGTTGTCACGTGTATTTAGCACTGTTGTCACGTGTATTTAGCACTTGTCACGTGTATTTAGCACTGTTGTCACGTGTATTTAGCACTGTTGTCACGTGTATTTAGCACTGTTGTCACATGTATTTAGCACTGTTGTCACGTGTATTTAGCACTGACTGGGAAGTACATGCACTGCGTTTCAGTCCAATAGCTGTATCATGCATATACTCTGTGTGTGTGTGTGTGTGTGTGTGTGTGTGTGTGTGTGTGTGTGTGTGTGTGTGTGTGTGTGTGTGTGTGTGTGTGTTTATTAAACATGTTGCAGGTTTCCTCCTGTCAAGTCGTGATATTAGTAAAATATTCTAGAAAGCGACTATAGACTAAACCCCAATTTTAAAAACACACACACATGTGTGCACACTACATAGACATACCCACAAGTTGCCACAACACAGACACACACACGGAAAAGGAGGGGCACATACACAAAATTAGTCATAGTTTTTATTCAGCTTATGATTTCAGCAGTATGAATCTGAACACTTTGCTCAAGAGTAAGTTGAGTGAGTTAGACACGTACCCAGGACGCCAGGTAATGAAGCACATTCGCTACCTCTAGACCACCGCGCTCCACAAGGTATATCTCTAAGGCTTGTCGTCACAAATGAAAGATTCACGCAGCTCCATGTTGACTGCGGGGCCTGCTATTGTGCATGTCAATCCTGAGATTTGAACCTGCGTTTACCAAAGTATGTCGAGAACTATCTATCTACCTGGCTAGCGATTAAATGCTAAAGGGGCTGCTCCTTTCTAGCTGTACTTTCTGTCCGACGCATGCACAGTTACCAAGGATCAACACCGCACAGTGTAACTGCGCGTGCGTAGGACAGAAAGTACAGACAGAACAGCTAGAAATGACCAGCCCCCATGTTTTATCCTCATTGATCGTGTTTCAGGGTCATCCCACAGGCACTGTGTACCAGATTTGGGCTGGCCATAGGAGCAACACTTTCTCCGTGAGTAAACGTGTGATTCCATTAATATGGCTGCGATCCGACTCCTGCACGTGTGCGTCTATTTACAATTGGACCCAACTCATTTCACCACAAGTGTTTCCATTAATGCCATTCACGTGCGGAGCCGCATACGGCTGGTGTACAGCGCGGGTTGTAAACTAGACGCACCCTCGCCGGAACCGGACCGCAGCCGTGGAAACAATTATAATAATAACGATATGATTATTTCGTGAAATATTTTTGGCAGGTTGATTCTGAAAAGAACTTTTGTTTATTTAAAATATAAAGGAAAAAAAGAAAGAAATATACAAGAAAAATAGATTAATTCCGTACATGGTGTACTCATACTATCACAGATTTTGATTGCCGTAATTGACCAGTCCAAATATCAAAGATTTCAATATTAATATCATTTGTAACAATTATAATAAAATATTGAAATATTGAAAACCGGTAGTATATATGCAGAAAATGTAGCTGGTTACCCCAGGCCTCAATTTAGTGACTAATTTGGGAGCCATGGTGACCTAATTTTGCATTTGGCAACCAATATTTCACTTATTTTAAGTGTTTCTGGGTATGCAGGAGCCAAATGGCTCCTTGGAAACAAATTTAACTTTGAAGTCTGTAAAAGTTACCCAATATAGTGTATCAAGTAAAAATATGTTTGGCCATGAAATATGTAAACAAACCCGTGATATTATGCCTTTAAAAAGTTCTATGGTATTGCTCTCCCCAGTCTGGTGTACCTACTGATGGGTCTGCTGTTCATTATTGCCTGGCCCTTCTCAAAGCTACTGGACTGTATGTTGGGCAGTGAACATACAACGTTCTTTCGGCGGGCTGAACTCAAGGTGTTGGTCGACCTTCACGGCCCAGGAAGCGAGTCAGGTCACGACTCGGAACATCTCTCGAGTGACGAAGTCCTTATAATACAGGTGAAATCTTGCAAAAATCACCAGCAGCAAATTAAGAAGTGCGTTTTATAAGCCCAGTTCAGAGTTTTAAATATGCGCAGAATACGAAAGACGTGTCTCAGGTGAAATCACACAAAGAACAACTGTCTGAGGTGCTGTAGCAATGATAATGTTTATCGTCTATTTTTGTATTGCGGTACGCATTTGTTACAAACATGAAGTAACTCTGTATGATAAGCCTGTATAATGGACAAACAAATTTAGATCTGAGACTAATTACACTTGATTTATCCACCCAAAAGTTGTTATTTACTGATGTACTTAGTCCCCAGTTCTCAATAGTTATCAAAATATTAATAGTTTACATGAATAAATGGAATGTTCCGCTATTTATCTTATCTTTGATGCATCAACTGATCTATAAGGAAATTCAAGCAAACGTTGCTGTTGCGTATTATTTTTAAGTCAGACCATTGAGTTATGTCCCCTTGCATTGATGTAACAAAGCAAACAACAATACGACCATATTCAGGTTGTCTATCGAGGGGTTGCAGTGGATATTTGTCTACCATGAAGCGGTGGAAAGCTTTTTGGAAGTACAAACATGATTTTATGTATGTAAACTTAAAAGTGAATGTATTTTTAAGTTATAGCTAAGAACTAGTCCAAAACAACCATAAATTACTGTGATATTATGCCTAGTACGTGTTACAATGTTTTAAAAAGATTTGTCAGAAATCATTACCACCGGTAGTGTTAATAATGAGCTATTTTTATTTTTATTTTTCAAAATTATATTTATGTCATGTCTTGAATCATTTGACACTTTGTTCGATCACTGACATATTTGAGAAGGAAATACTTGTGTGGACTTTGCTTTCGATTAGTTATGGAAAATATTGAATCAAGTTTTCATTATTATATGACAGGGTGCTCTGGATTTGAAGAACAAGAAGTCGAGAGACGCCATGGTTAATATCAAGAACGTCTTCATGCTGAACATTGACGGCTGCATGGACCAAGACACTATGGCACAGGTAGGCTTCATAAGGGTGGCAGGTGTTTCACCCCTATTCATTTCACCCCCACTGATGCATTTTCATCGCTATCTAAATCATGAGATCATGTGTGTTTTCACCCCTACTGATTTTTCAGGGCGTTAGGTACATTTTTCCCCTAATGTTTGTAGATTCATTTTCATTTTTTTTATAAAAACAATAACTAGTTTTGCCCGAAACTCTTGACTTTTGAAATATAATGTAAAACAATGGATAACAGCATAATTTAGATGGGGACGAAAAGGACATGGAACAAATATTGGTGAGGCAATATGGGTTGGGGGCAGATTGACTGGGGCATAATGACTTGGCACAAAGTATAGTAAGGGGCGAAACAACATACATCCCTTGATATCATTTATGGATAAAAAAGACATTTTACACTTTTTCATTTTTTCATCTTGCATCTGATATGACTCATTTTCTATGATGTAACATGTCAACAGATGGAAATGTTTTGTAGATACTTCATCGTGGTCACTCGCGTATCCCTGTGTACGAAGGTTCGCGCTCCAACATCGTGTCCCTCCTGTTGATGAAGACTCTGATTCAACTTGACCCCGACGATGCCATTCCCCTCCAACAACTCATGCAGGACCCGCATTACTGCCGCAAAATCATATTCATCGACGACGATATGCCACTCTACGATCTCTTGAATCTCTTCCAGACCGGAAAAGGTTATTTCTTTTTTATTTTAGGATTGACTGCAATTGTATTTTTTTGAAAATTACACTTTGCACACGGTACACATTTACTGAAGATGACAACAAAATCTGAATAATTCTCTTGAGTGTCCAAACTCATGTTTTTTTTTCTTTCATCGGTAACCGTGTTACATATAACATGCAGTGTAAGTATTTTTTCAATGGGAATTTGTCGCAAATGGGTGAGAAATTCCTGCAGGGATGTTAGCCTCCTAATCACTCACTCACTCACTCACTCACTCAAATGGGAATGAGGCCGATTTGTCTGATAAAGATAATTTTAGAGAATATTTTATCACTGTTTATGGTATAATTTCTACTTTTGGTTATTTCATGTGTGTGAGATACAGTATTCCTGCAGCAATGGAAAGGAAGAATTAAATTCAATTCTTAACTTTTGTGTGGTATTTTTTCATGTGATGATTATATTCCTTAATTGTATGTCTACAGGTCACCTAGCCGTCGTGAGGAGGTCCATTAAGAGGGGTCGACCCGATGGAGTGGAAGAGGAAACTGATGATGTCAGTGCGCCTTTAATACAGGATTCTTCTCATCCTTCAGAGCCAGATGAAGAGGTAAATCTCTGCTTTGCTTTAAAGGTACGGGTGATAATTCATTGGCAGACATCGTCGCAAATTGGTGAAAGATTCCCGCAGCGACGT
Organism: Lepetodrilus elevatus; assembly: GCA_034780755.1. NCBI lineage: Eukaryota > Metazoa > Mollusca > Gastropoda > Lepetellida > Lepetodrilidae > Lepetodrilus > Lepetodrilus elevatus. Next base: position 2,614 of record JAVCKZ010110991.1, on the reverse strand, counting down.
TAAACTCCATATATTCACTCACTCACTCCTTGGCAGACTATTTCACTTCAGAGCCAAATATCCCGAGATAACTAAATTATCTCCCCTTCGTTTCAGATCCTCGGCATCATCACTATGGAGGACGTCCTAGAGGAGCTGCTTCAGGAAGAGATAATGGACGAGATCGACGTCCGCAACGACATCTGCCGCCGCATCCACGTCGCGCGCGCCAAACTGGTCCGCAACAAGGTACGTGTCAATTCGGGGCAGATAAAATTTAAAATGTATTACATAATCATTAACGTGAATGTGGTTTCAGTGTTGAAAAGGGGTGGTATTAACCCTCTCCCTGCTGGATTAGGCACAGGGGCTGCTCTTTAGGGCATATCTGGTTGCCTCCAGCATGGAGAGGGTTAAGATGTAGTTTCTTTGAAAGACTTTGGAGCTATAAGACCCAGAAGCCCAGCATCAATGTTCACGAAGGCTACCATTCTGGCATGATATTGATAGGATGCACTGACTGTACAGTGGCAATGCAGATATCATCCTTGGTCCATTAGTACCAGTCGGTGCTCGAAGGCTTACTGCAACATTCAGCGTTGCGGATATTACGGATTTCCTCCTTCCATAAACTGACAAGCTGTGATATAAGTGAAAGAATCTTCAAAGTGGCTCTAAGCCCCAACTCAAATACAAATATAAATTATCTATGCCCGGCAGGTGTGCTGATATTGTACCGTGATATTTCAGTCTCGCCCACCTCATTTCAGTCTCTCCCACCTCATTTCAGTCTCGCCCACCTCATTTCAGTCTTGCCCACCTCATTTCAGTCTCGCCCTCTCGCCCACCTCATGTCAGTCTCGCCCACCTCATTTCAGTCTCACCCACCACATTTCAGTCTCGCCCTCTCGCCCACCTCATTTCAGTCTCGCCCACCTCATTTCAGTCTCGCCCACCTCATTTCAGTCTCACCCACCTCATTTCAGTCTCACCAGGGCTCTAGACTAACATTCTGTTACTTGCCCGCAGAGCAAGTCAGGGCAAGTAGCAAAGGTGTAAAGTGTTAAAAAGTAGGTTGCCTGCAGTGCAATTTAACTTGCCCCTGTACGTCGGGCATATGTTAGTCCACATTTCAGTCTCACCCACCTCATTTCAGTCTCACTCGCCTCATTTCAGTCTCACTCGCCTCAGTCCAACCAACAAACAAGTTCGCCTCAGGATGATTGTTACGCTGTTGCCATAGCATCAGGAGGGGAGGATGAGGCTCTGCTTGGTAACAATGAAGTTCTCACATAGTTACCGTAACCAAGGAAACAGCCAGCGTTCAGTCGAATTTGAAGATGACACTAATGACGATTTATTTTTTTCTTCTATTTTTTTTTATGTGTGAAATGACATCCAATACAATATGTCAGTCTTACAAGCTGTATCACCTGTCTATTTATGTATATGAATTCCATATTTGGAATCATAGATTGATTATTTTGTTTAATGTTATTAGCTCATTTGAACGATTATTTCAGCTCACAATACATCTCTGGTGCTACTGTTTCAAAACTTGCCTAAAATTATCCTTGTACAATTCCCATGTTGGATAGCAAATTAACATGAATGGCAAATTTGTATATAAAATGACTATCCATATAGTGTACAGTTATCATTCTTGATTTATTTATGAAAATCTTGATAATCTTTTTACATGTAAAAAGATTATCATTCCTAGACATGGCACTTTTCCGCCGATCCACGGAAATCAAACTGATTTATTTGTCATGGCCACAGCTTGCAGCTCCCAGACCTCGGGCTTGTTTTCCGCTGAAGTCGTCGCGTATGGTTGACAAATTCCCGCTGTACCAGAAAACATTAATTCACTGTTGTCATGTCTGCATTCTTGATTCATCTGTACAAATTTGTCGTGTATGGGTGGAAGATTCCCGCAGCGACGTTAAACTCTGTATTCACTCACTCGATCTGTACAAATCATGTTATTTATAGCGTACATTCATAATTCTTGGTTCAACTGTACAAATCATGGCGTGTAGTTGTCTGTATACAAAATGTACAAAATTTGTGGTATTTTTATTGTACAGTAATACTTCTTTGTTCATCTGTACAAATCATGGTATTCAAGCATTGTCTGTGTGCAGTGTTTACAACTATTATTTCTGATTTATCTATGCAAATTGTGGTATGCAAGGTGTGTATGCATCTGTACATAGTGCATCGACGTTAAACTCCATATTCACTCACTCACTGTACATAGCATCGACGTTAAACTCCATATTCACTCACTCACTGTACATAGTGTACAGTTACCATTCCAGGGTATTTTATACAAATATAGTGTTATTTTGTACATTAATCATTCTTTGTTTACCTAAAGTTTTCAGTAAAGATCTTGGTATTTTATGTCTATATTCATAATGTACAATAGGGAGTGAAAGTAATTGTGGGAACCTCATTGTGAAACTGACTTCCGGGGGCAGGAGGCTCCTAATAATAACTACTACGAGAATAAGCGGCAAGCTCATATAACTGCGCATTTATTAAGAACCATAACTATTGTTCCTACAGTCTACTGCAGGTGTAGTAGTGTATGTGCGAAGCGCAGAGCAACACATTTGCACTAGTTTAC
>JAVCKZ010110980.1:0-10308 GCA_034780755.1 Lepetodrilus elevatus | reverse complement strand
GCAAATCGTTCATATTTCAGTTGATGCTTCAAAGACAAGATATATAGCGGAACGTTCCCCTATTTCATATACAATATGATTATTTGTGTAACTATCGAGTGATGGGGATCAAGTACATCACTAAATAACAACTGGTGGGTGGATAAATCGAGCGCAATTAGTCTCAGATCGAAATTTGTTTGTCCATTATCCAGGTCTATCAACTGTGCTAGTATGCCTTTAAGGCCCATGGTTATCGTTTCTCAAAGCTCTCATATATACTATAATTAGACCATGACTCTCGTAGCGATATATAATGCATGGGGATCAAGACAAGACAAGATAAGACAAGACAAGACAAGATATATTTAAAGTATTGCAGACCTCATGACCCAGAGTACCAATATAATTTTACAAATGTGCTTCCCATTTTGTTTTATACATTGGCAAACTTCTTTAAGGAAGATGTACGTGGACAGAGATTTTAATAGTAAGATTTTCACTTGTTAAATACATGGGGATCTGGCACCTACGAGAGCGCTATGGTCTCATATAATACTGTCATAGTGGATATGCGAGCTTCGAGAAGCGATACTCTGGTTTGTTAGAACGGCAATACATAGTTCTGCAACTCTTCTTCATAAAGATTACATACCACCACTGATGATCCCATGTGCGACACTATTAATATTTAAGCATAACCAGAGAGTCAAGTACCTGCAAACATAGCTCATTACAAAGTTCACTATTCCAGTAGAATATAAATCAAGAAAGAAACATATCTTCATCTTCTTGTTTTTCCTATACAGGAAGTGACGTTAGGTCACAATAGATCTGGTGCCCGTTGCACGACGCTCTTGTAGGCTACAACTACTGTAACGTCAATGCTTTCTATTGTGGCGGGAGCCCAGTTACAACTATTGTAGCACTACAAGAGCGTCGTGCAACGAGCACCTGCGCAGAATGTTCCCTGTTAAATTCAACTAGATATAGACTGTCATTCGACTCGGAACCTTATACTTGTATGAAAATGAGCACTCATGCGAATAAAAGTGGATGCATATATTGGAAAAGCTATACATATTGTACTTGTCAAATAAAGTGAACTTATCTCTCATCACCAACCACTGGTCAGTAAATCACACATATTCTGAACTGACAAATGTTCCTAACGACACATTCCAATGTAATAGTGTTTCATTATCTATAGGCAAGACTGAATTCATTGCTGTGCACTGGGCATATAGAACCGCATGCTTCAGAGTAACATAAAAAAGTAGAACCACTTTACCATCAATATTACGCAAGAAGCGAAAGGTGAGTGTAATTGACGAAACTGTTTCATAATGTTGCTTTAAGCTGTTCCGAAAGGAGGATTTAAATAATGTATCAACATGTCTGGCCCATTAAATTCTATCATATCGCGTGTTTTCACCAGATTTGAGTTTGTTTGAAGTTCGGTAATACACTTGTGGTGTGAATTATATATGGAGTTGATCAAAAGTTTCTCTGAAATATGTTGTTCTTAATTACCGTAAATGTGGAAAGCCACTGATAGTAAGATCATACGTTAAACTAAGCTATGTTCTGATGTAAAACTATCATAAACATCTATAACATTTACGTCCTTTGTAGGAACATATAGTGAAGTGACGGTACTCAATTTGTATGTGGGAATAACTAAGGCCATGGCTTTTCTTTGCCAAAATAAATACGTGATTATCTAATGGTGTTCCCACAATTTAACTGAATAAATAAGTAAATATAGATAAGTAAGTAAATACAAAAATGAACGAATGATCATGAATGAATGAATACATATATAATTAAATAAATGCATACATAAAGAAAGACATACATAAACACATAAAGAAATAGACAAATAAATACACAATTAAATAAGTAAATATATAACTATGAAAGTTGTATGCGAAATGGCACCAGTAAATAGTACTAGCATTCTCTTACGACCGGGGATCACCATCCTCGACACCACATCACTTTAGGCACTGCTAGAAGGAATGACATGAACACGCCATCAAAACATCTTTCATAGTCAGAGGACTCCTCAACATTAGTAGAGAGATGATAGGAAGTGTTGTAGTCAAAGCATGAGCAGTCATAAGGGCGTGTTTCATCTTCAATCGTTGAGGAAATCGTACAAGTTTATTACCACCGGAGTGAAAATAAGTGTCTGTTTGATAAGCGTATGTCCTTGTTCATGTCCATGTTTAATGCCTTGAGTATGATATCTTCAGGAAGCGTACTTTGTAGCGGTCTTTGACAATGGGATGCTGTGGGTGTGTAAAGCATGATGAATAGTAGTAATGCAGATTGTTATCTACGCGCAGACGTGTCTATCTATATTAACGCCTATTGCACACGCGTAGGACTGAAGCACAACTATTGTGAAACTCTAATGTCTTAATGAGTAGTGTCGTATGCGTGTGGGAAATTTGACCTTGAAGGCATAAGACCACATGTCATATTAAGTTGTCGTTTTGGACCGAATTGGAGTTAAAAATACAAAGTACATGCTCGGTATATATACAATATCGTGTACCTCCAATTATTTGTTACCGCTGTAGGATAAGCACAATTCCATTGCAGTTTACACTTACTTCATATCCCGAATAAAATACCGTAAAATCTCACATATACTCTATTTTCTTCTGACTAAGGGAGATAACTCTAAGCACTGAACACGGTCAGAGTAACATTTCACGACCACTGGCACAAATATGGGAACGTCGATATAATTACAGTAGTAAACAGTAATATGAATATTACAATATTGATAACTAGTCACTGAGACATGTGGAACAATACATTCAAGTTCGTTTTTAGTGTCGTGTGGTGTTCATACCAGTGTCCATATTATTATACGTTAACGTTATACCCACACTTTCTGAGGTGCATCGGTCAATATATAGGCCTACTTAGAACAAAACACAACAACATGGCAATGAGGTCAGAGAATTGGTATACTATGTATGTCTCACTTGACGCATTAAGAACACCAATGCCATACTATTCGACATATCATGTCCTATTCAATTCATACCAATATCATAGTGGCAATATTACGTAACATTCTTTACGTAACTCGAGTCAGGTCCCTACACGATGTATACCACTTCAGGCATACCTATGATAGTACATGTATGTTGAATTCCTAGTCCAGTACAATACTGGCTCTCATTACATGACGACCTCCTAACTAGTTATAGGAGCTCCCAAACCTGCCCTCAATCTTATCACCTCGTAAACTGACACATTAGGACAGGTAACTCTATCTCTCGTATAGTAACCATGCATTGCGCAGTTGTGATCACGAGAGATACGTTTATGCCATTTTGTACAGGAGGACCCGGGCTTGTCGTATGACACAAAGACTAAAGATAATCTCACTGGTTGATACCAAAACGTTGATCATATTATTTGGGTAGATGTTTTCTCCTTATATTTTCCCTAGTTCGTAGATGTTTTGAAATGCAGAAAACATTAAATTCATAAACAATAATGTAATATTGTGTGAAAAGATGACCTTGGCACTATATTTGTCACCGATTTTTCAGCATTCTTGGTTCACGGCGGCTGTCAAATAGGGCTGTTGCTTTGGACGCCAGACCCCGACGCCGTGCACATTTTCTACATCTTCGCCGGCCTGTGGGGGGTGGGGGACGCCGTCATACAGACGCAGATTAATGGTACGTAGCTTAGTCCGTGAGCTGTCCCATTTTAATTTGTTAAGCTTATTTCACATTCAACCAAATATAGTTCTTTATTAATTGACGCAATAATCTGCTGATGTTCCTAAGATCCGATTCATCCTAAGTACTTCTTGTCCTAGTCGATCCTGCTGTTCCTACGATCCTGATTCATCCTAAGTACTTCTTGTCCTAGACGATCCTGCTGTTCCTACGATCCTGATTAATCCCGAATACTTGTCCTAGACGATTCTGATTAATCCCGAATACTTGTCCTAGACGATCCTGATTGATCCTGAATACTTGTCCTAGATGATCCTGATTAATCCTGAATACTTGTCCTAGACGATTCTGATTAATCCCGAATACTTGTCCTAGACGATTCTGATTCATCCCGAGTAGTTGTCCTAGGTGATCCTGCTATATCCTAACTACTTGTACGTTCCATCCTAACTACTTGCCATCTATAGATGCTCCTCATCCATCTTGAGTATTTTCCTTAGCTAATGAACAGGTCGGCCTCGAGTCTTCCTGTAGAGATATGCATGTGGTAGGTTATCTTGTCTGATCAGGTGTTTCTGAGGCTTCTCATCACATTTAAATCACTTGTCATTCAGTAGAACAGATTTGACGTTGTAGTCCAAAGACAATATTGCTTTAAAAAAATGATATCTGCATGGTGTTATGAACGATTCCCATTCAAGATGGCGCTGCATTGGACATGACCGTTGAACAACTCTATGGCTGTGAGGAATTTCATATAATATGATCTTGCGGTTGTCCACATTGTGACGATGCACGCTGGATAAGATTTAGTTACAAAGCGACGCCTTATATTTAGATATTGCTGAGCAATTGTGTCGTGCGAGGGCGGTGTCTGCAGCAGCAGCAAGCATGCAGATACAAACAATCATTTTATATTTTATAGATGAATTTTATATTAACATCGCCGTCGACACTATTTTGTCAGGTAAACATTAATTATTACATGCAATAATGTCAGTGCACCTTATAGTGTCCATATACATTATGGGGATCTTATAGTTGATGCACGTTGATGTTTCAGCTTACTACGGCTACCTGTTCACGGACAACACAGAGGCCGCCTTCTCCAACTACAGACTGTGGGAATCCATAGGTTTCATCATCACCTTCGGCTACAACGATTTCTTGTGCATCGACATCAAATTGTACTTGTGTATGGGCTTCCTGTGTTTGGGAATGCTTGGATACGGGACGACGGAAATTCTCGAGAGAAAGAACAATTCCAGATCGATGACAGTAAATAGTGACAAAGTCTCGTAATACGCGCAACAGAAGATATCGCTATTTAATTATATACTTTGTATATACACAGTCATATCATAGCATAGCATAGCATAGGACATTGGTCGCGAATTACGAATTGATGATTGTTCATGTAAAGTTTACATGTTGATCTCAGCTTGATTATAACCAGTATTTATAGAAGCAACACTGTTCGATAGCAACATGTATACCAACATAATCTACAGATATCTACACTATTATATAGTAGAAATACGATCGAATCTGTGTTACAATGGGGTGATAGCTTTGATACCATGAAGCAACCTCGAATCTGTGTTACAATTAGTGTGTGACACCTCGATACTACGGCCTAATGAAGAGAGTTTGGTATATTGGGTATAGAAAGTATAAGTGGGGCGGAATTCTATTTTTATACGTATCCGGTTTAAAAACGATTTGATACAGGTGACATGTGCGAGGCTGTTATTATTTGTACGTACCTTGCGTTGTATCCCCGATTTATTACGTGTGAACCATGCTGAATAACATGATTCATCTCTGAATCAAACAGAAATTTAAGCACACGATCCTAAATAATGGCGTATTAAGATTTTCTCTGGAGTTTTGGTCAACCCAAGCCTAGGACTCATGTTTGCCTATCACCGGAACTTGGAAATTCCTGGAATTCTAAAAATAGATCTGACCCATTTAGGATCCCAATTACTAAATAGCGGAGGGAGGCCATTGTGAACACATCCTCGAGACACAGGGTCGCTAACATTTCTATCGCTACGTCTCTGAACCTGGGCGATTTCCTCATCGGGAACCATGCACGTTATGAAGAACGCACTTTTATTATTTAACTACTATCTATTATCTAAACATGTACTGTATAGAAATGTTCCATCATGTGTGCAACACAGGTCACAGGGATACAATTGAGGCTCTTTCTTTGGGAGACGAGTCCTCGTATACCAACTCTAAGTAAGAGGATAGCAATAGCTTACATTGTGATAATGTAAATGTAATGTGTGTCCGTGAATCCATACAAGTATGTTGGTGCGTGCTGGTACTAGTATGTATATAATATGTAAACCTACTGAGCGTTTATGTGAACACAGCAAGTATACTGTATATACTGTATATGGGAGAATTACCATGTTATTTTCTAATACAATATACAATATATTGTGATTGTCTTGTTTGTTTTAACATTATCCGTGTGTAAGTGTGACGATATTTGTTATTTTATTACATTTATAAACTTTATTTTTCTCCTAAGAGAAGTTAGAGCCATATGCATGTATACATACATTCACAGTCACAATCACAATTAATCGCAATTAATCGCCTAAACATACATGTATATACAGTTGGGTTATATGAATTACAAATGTACATGGGCCTGAGGCCTACTAACATGACATAAACTATTATTATTATACAAATTACATTTGGCATAAATAGATCAGTTGAACTGAACCAACTATATAGGCCTACATGTATGATGAATGTGTAGAAAATAAACAAGTTACCTTCTTACTATGAACTTTTGTTGCTCCCATTTTGTCTACAGAGCTCCCAGGATAGTTATTTGTGCATGGACGGATGTTACCTTTACTTCGCAAAGCACAGACTGCAAGCCACTGGTTCATGGTGTCAAGCTCAGCTATAGACTGGCGCCATTGCTGCTAAACAATGTTTAAATGGATATTCAAGTAAATACCGGTATATGGGGATAACACGTCTAAAATACAATTTGCTAAAACGTTCAAATTTGTCGAAAACGTCCAATATAAATTGGCTAAAACGTCCAAAGTCTAATATGACTACTAATAGTACTAAGATTTTCTTAGAATTCAAAGTAAAACAACTAGATTTTCTTAGAATTCCGTTGGTGCATCAAAGACAAGATAATTAGCGGAACGTTCCCTATATTCATATACAATATTATTATTGTTATAACTATCGAGTGCTGGGAAACAAGTAGACTACATCAGTACATAACAACTTTTGGGTGGATAAATCAAACGTAATTATAGTCTCAGATCGAAATTCATTTGTCCATTATACAGGTCTATCATCTGTGATATTATGCCTTTAACGATGTATGCATAACTACTGATTCAGTCATTCAAATACCACAAAACAACCTAATACATTGCCAAGTTCAGTTCCCCAGTAATGTAGAAATCAAAGAAAAAACCACATACATATCACGTTTCACGTATGTTCGGAATGAATCTAGTATAAACTTCACCTATCATAAAGACCACACAAAATAACAAATTAGGTTCTCATGTATTACTGTATATGGGCCAGTGGCCTTACATGCAATAAAGAATTGAATTGAATTGAATGTAGTTCACATTTAGCCTAATGTTTTTAATCGGCTAAACTTGTCAAATACAGTGGGATTACCATTTATCAGCTGTTTATAACTAATCCAGGGCCAGAAATCCCATCTGTGCCGTCTGCAATCTTAAATTTAGTGGTTTATAACCTACTGTATAGGTATAGATCTATCTACTGTATAGATATATTATTACTATTTCTCTGTATATCTAATTAGGCCTACATGATTTATAAGAATAAATATCTATGTTCTCATCTGTTCTGTAACGATGGAAATAGGGGTACATTCGACTGATCATTTTTGTGAGAGCTTCATCAGCAGGTAGATCTATTCTATTTGGTATACACAGTACCTTTGTCAATGTAAGTTATTATTTTTTTGTACTTCATCCAGACTCGTGAAGGAAAAAATACACTTGATTGTGAGATTACGTGTGTAAAGTCACGTCATCACTATGATAATGTTTTAATGACGTCATCAATAGATTTGACGTCAACGAACTACACGTACATAAACATCTATGACCTCGGATGCTTACAAGAAAAATATATTTGTTCCAAGTGGGTGTTTTGGAAAGTAGGCTAGTATAACGTAAGGTAGGCCTATTCTGACTAGACTAGTATTCTGAAACAAAGTGCCTGGTTACAGCACATGCGCTTGTCATAGAATGTACAAAATACGAATTACAAATATTTGTGACGATCGTCTGTGCTTACCTACACAGTCTAGATATTATATGGCACATAAGTATACAAAGTTGCATCGTCTCCACTATCGCACTACTAGCGCTCATATGGTGTCATAGACGTCTAGATTCTGGACTAGTAGCACTAATAAGTAGCATGGAAGCGCAAGTGCATGTGATGATGGACGTCTATGGCACCATATCATACCATATGCATTCATGATGCCTTGATGCCTTTCATTATGATGCCTTAATGGGTAAGAATTATGGGTAGGCTAATCTTTTTACATTTAGATCTACGGATAGTAGGCCTAAGCAACATTTTACACTTAGTGATTTTATTACACTTACACTTACAGGTAGTTTTGCACTTGCAGAGGTAGTCAAGAATCTAGACGTCTATGGCACCATATGCATTCATATATAGACTAATATGAGCGCTAGTAGTGCGATAGTGGAGACAATGCAACTTTGCAGAGGTATGAAATCATTCATTTCAAATTGTATCCAACTAATAATTAATTCGATAAAAAGGTTACACTGTATTTCCGTTTATCCTGTTCATGTGATACGTATATAGGCCTAATACTAATAGTCATTTGTGTGGCTAACTCAAAGATTTATATTATTTCGTATTTTGGTGAAACGCGCCTCATTATTAAAGGCATAGTTATCACAGTCTGACACAGATTAACTTGTCGTTTTGGACCGAATTACAGTTAAACATGCAAAGTACATGCTCTTACAAATATATTTTTACCGCTGTAGGATAGGTAAAATTCCATTGCAGTTTACACTTCCTGGTATAACCAGTATAACTTATAGGCTACGTCCAATCTCACAATCCCTCTGGTTTACTGACAAAGGGAGATAACTCTACTGAGTAAACACGGTCAAAGTAACCTTTCACGACCACTGACGCCATTTATCATATGTCGTTGCTATTTAATAAATAGTAATACAAAAGAAAATGTTGATAACTAGTGAGACATGTGGAATAAGTAACTGGTTGTATAAAGTATGTGTGAGTGTAGTCAAAACAAATTAACATTGCAGTTTATAATATTAATTGGGGTACAAACATCAATTGAGTCTTTGAGTCTCGGTGTTTTATAGCATGCATTACCAACATTTGCAATTTGTAATTTCCAAGATACATTGTTCTCTTTTCAGACATTAAAGATAGGATAACGTGTGCCATCCGACCTACTACTGAACCACGGATATCTGCCAAACAGAACAATGCCGGAATTCCAGGATGTATTCAGCACTAACAAGATCATCAAGAACCTGCTGGTGGTCAGCGTTGGCTTCCTGTTTCTCTTCACAGCATTCCAGTCTCTGGCCAACCTGGTCACCAGCCTCAGTCTGGCTGGAAACATTGGATCCGGTGGTATGGCCCTTCTCTACGGCGCTCTGGTGGTGTCATGCATGTTCGTACCACCGTTCATGATCAGTCATCTAGGGTGCAAGTGGACCATTCCTATCTCGATGATTGGCTATATCCTGTACATGGGCGCAAATTTCCATCCAGTATGGGCACTTATCGGCCCAGCTGCCGTTCTACTAGGAATCGGAGGAGCTCCTCTGTGGTCGGCCAAGTGTACGTACCTGACGCAGATCGGCGTCTGGTACTCCAAGCATAAAGGGATGTCGGAAGACGCGGTAATCAACTCTTTCTTTGGGATTTTCTTCATGATTTTTCAAACAAGTAAGTAGACTACTAGCTTGATAATGTTTCAGTTATTATTTCAAAATTTCAATATTTTTGCCATGGTTGTTTGTGAATCTTGTTGTTTGAAAACGTCGGTTACAAATGTTGCTGAAATGTTAGATTTTTAACGAAATAGCTTCATCAGCAGGTACGCTATTGCAGGTCAAATCTGGGGTAATCTTCTATCATCTCTTATCCTGAAAACGAAGGATAACTTGACCATGGACGCCGACAATTCGTTATGTGGGGCAAACTTCTGTCCTCAGTCAGCAGTGACATCAAACCTGACCATATTAACCAGGCCCAGTTCAGACAAGGTAAGACCTCTTCATGTTATTTAGTGGTTTGGTTATCGTTAGGATTTTTCTACAACGAATATCAGCAAACATCACGAGTATTTTACAGCACCGATATATTTATCAAGGTATGCATATAGCATTATGCAAATAAAATCGGAAGTGACAAATGTTGTCCTTCTAAAATACTCACCAATCGCCATGATGGATCGAGTCGTGGGCTAGTCCAGAATCTAGACGTCTATGGCACCATATATGCATTCAGCTCATATCATATGAGCGCTAGTAGTGCGATAGTG
>JAVCKZ010110969.1:0-10309 GCA_034780755.1 Lepetodrilus elevatus | reverse complement strand
TATCGTTTCTCGAAGCTCTCTTAGCCGCTAAGGGACCATAGCACTTTCTTTGCCGATAGCTAATGCATTGCTAAGAGAGTGCTATGGTCCCTTAGCGGCTAAGAGAGCTTCGATAAACGATACCCTGATCGATATCTACATATGTAGGCCTAAGGCGGGGGTCTATTCCTTGGCAGTTGCGTGTGAATGACTTGCTTGTTATGTTCACAGAGGAATGTAAAGCCACGACAAGCAGATTAACCGAAAGCTCTCAATTGCGGCGAGTACTGGAAGTCACCGATCCACGTGACATATCGGGTAACATCCGGGATATCACGTGGTAAACGTCTCCATACACATCTGAAAGACAACCACAATCATCATTTGGACATGTATTATTTATCCCTTTGTATCAAATAATATTTGTTTAATAAACTGTTAGTGTCTAATGTATTTGTTACATCTTCTATATACCGTAGCACGTCTGGTTTACCATTCTCTTTTTAATAGTGGATAGGCGACTTCACATACTTTTAGGATAGAAGTCAGTATGTTTAACCCACTTCCTGTTGGATTAGGCGCATTTCTGGTTGCTTTCATGGAGAAGGTTAAAAGGATGTTCTGATTTAAAGGCATAATATCACGGTTGATTGACCTATATAATGGACACACGAATTTCGATGAGACTAATTACTCAAAAGTATTTATTTACTAATGTACTTATTCCCCAGCAATCAATAGTTATAAAACAAATGATATTTTATGTTAAATAAGGGAACATTCCGCTATTTATCTTGTTTTGATGCATCACCATTCTAAGAAGGAATGCGAGCAAACATTAGAGTTACGTTCCCTTTGAATGGTCTATAAAGAAGCAGTCTACCGGGGATGGGTTGCATTGGATATTTGTCAACCACACAGCGGTGTATGTCAAGTGAATGCACTTTGCAGTTATAGCTAACAACTAGTCCAAAACAACCATAAATATCTGTGATATTATGCCTTTAATGCTAGCCGTAGGAAGTGGAAGTTATCTGTGATACCAGCTCACATTGTTTGCTGGATTACTGTTGTGCTAATATTTCTTTTACTGGCCTCAACTCGAGCCTATCACAACCAGCACTATTGGCCCTCGATGTTAACACGTTTCCGTATTAACCCTCTCCACGCTGAAGGCAACCGGAGATGTCATAAAGAGCTGTATCTGTGCCTAATCAAGCAGGGAAAGGGTTACACCCAAATACTACAGAACATACGACATGATACCTGCACAGTGTAGTTTCCATTACAGATCGCCACGATACCCCGCTTGTCAGGATTTGGCTCTAAGATGAAAGTATGACACACGTTAATAGTTTATTTCATGGTTTTATTATGTATACTATCATACAAGCGATTCACACAATATTACCAGGCGGTTGTTGCAGTATAGTCAGGCGTGTAGCAGGACGAGTGGCATAGTATAGCAAGGCGAGTGACACAATATAGTAGGCGAATGCTAGCAGTATAGCAGGGATAGTGACACAGTATAGGGGTCGGGTACACAACATAGCAGGGCAAGTAACACAGTATGTATCATGGCGAATTACAATATACCGGTATAGTAGGGCGAGTTATACAGTATAACAGGGCGAGTGATACAGAGGAACCGGTTTAATGACATAGTAGGCCAATAGCAGGTGATTGACACACTGTTTAATGCGGGTGATCTAACGTATATACTAGTAGTAGTAGTAGTAGTAGAAGGGCGAGTGACTTAGAAGAACCGGGCGAGTGAAACAGAACAGGAGAGACAAAGCATATGTTATCATAGTATAATAGTATTTACACGACGACATAATATTAACATAATATGTCACTGACTCACATCTTGGTAATTTGGACATGCAGATGTATATATGCACCATCGACAACACATCGTTAGGCATGTTAAGTTTACATGTATACATTGACATGAGGAGATAAAAAGAAAGCAACGCATTGGTACACAACGTGTTTCACTACACACGAAATGTTGCAATCACAGAAAAATTCTTGAATGGCAATACTGTATTCAACGCAAAATAAATACTAATATGCTGGGTTCATTATAGAATCTAGCATTGTTGAATGTTGTCATAGCATCGAATTAAGTATATGGTATAAATCCACATACAGCAGTTGACGTATGCTCCACTGAAGGTCAAGTCCAATGCCGTCTGGCCGCGAGTTTACGTAAGACTTTTCAGTACGATATTATGCTCCTCAAATCGTACTCAAAAAGGTTTTCATAACCTTACTGACTTATGATAGTAACGGATGTAAGGATATACTGGTACTGGTACTGGCCTTGAGCTTCAGAGTCTGTTCACGTTACATTGGTTATTGGTGGAATTGGCTCGGTTATGGGAGTGGTGGGGGTCGTTGTGTGAGTCGTGGGGGTCGTTGTGGGAGTGGTGGACGACACCGTAGCCCGAGACTCGATAGTGGTTGTTGGAGAAGCCACCGGAACCACGGGTGTAGTAATTGGGGAAATCGTCACCGGGGTCCCGGATGTAGGTATGAGGGGCGTCGTCACCAGAACCCGGGGGTTAATCGTCGGGGTGGTCTGAGGGAAAACCGTCACTGGTGTCGTGGGTATTAAGGTGGGCCCCTGGCGGGGCGAGGGTATTTGACTGTCCGGCTCGGATATCTTGGTAACGGAGTTTATTGGTCCATCTCCGGCACCCTCGTAGTCTCCGTCATCCGGGCCTGTTTCTGCAGGAGAGGATCCTGGCTTTGTCAAAATGCGTGTTTGCCGCGTGCTCTGGGAAGGAGGGAGTATTTGTAGCCGGACCGGCACAATCGGAATCTTCGTCGGTTTCAGTAGAGTTGTGTTCACCGCCTTCGTTAGCACCTCCTTCTTGTTTTCCCCGGTGAGAAAATAGGGCAATTTATAAAAAAAGTCAGGCATCAATGGATTTGGCAAACTGATCTGGAGGATATTTGGCACCGATGTCTGAATGGTGTTATGTCTGTGATAGCCAATTCCTGAAAACAACGGAGAGTTACTCGCATTTAAATTGACGATGTGAACATGTGGGATCTGGCCTGGTCCGTGACTGTGAACTATGACAGTAGATGCAGAGTTATCTGAACCTAGGTTCTGGAAGCGGTGAATATGTGTCGGCACGTGCGAACCCTCAGACAGGGTGTTTGTTGGAGGTAATTGCGAACCCTTATGTAGAGAATGTGTCGGGATGTGTGAATCCTTAGCTAGAGTATGTGTCGGTATGTGGGAACCCTCAGATAGAGTATGTGTCGGTACGTGTGAACCCTTAAATGGAGTATGTGTCGGTATGTTAGAATCCTCAGATAGAGTATGCGTTTGAAGCAAGTCCGGACTTTTAGGCAGAGTATATGTCATCAAGTGCGAACCTTCAACTAGTGGACTTGTAGATTTCCCCTTGTTTTTGCGTTTTTGACTCTGTATTATGACATTCACGAGAAAGTCAATCAGTCTCTGGGCATCTTGTTTCGCGGTGGTGAGAGCGGGATCTGTCCCACGTCCCTGTGCGCCTGTCTTGACGGAAGGTCGCGGTGCGGAACTTCCAACTAGACTTCCCAGAGGGTTTGGTATAAATGCAGGAGGATCTGACCTGGGTCGTAAAGCGAATACACCTCTTGGTAGTTGAGTGACACGGAAGCCGAAACCATTGCTGCCTGCAAATATCACCCTGGGTTCACGCGGAGACTGTCGTACATAGAACTTGTTATTTCGTCTTGGTGTGATGCGATCGTTCTTGAAGAAGTAGTTTTGTCCAATTGCACAACCCAAGATTGTACCTAAGTATGAAAGCAAAAATACACAGCATTTACACACTCGCTATGAATTTAGACATAGTATATGGACTGCAAACAGTTATTTTCTTCTGTTAATAGTTACGTGATTCAAAATATCTAAATCAAAATAGATTGACAATTTTATGTTACAATAATATGATTGTATCGAGTTTCTAATATACATGTATTGGAGTTTTACACCAAGAATACGTACATTCTCTAACTGTTGACCGTGTTAAATATTTATTCCTATATTGATAAATTATCACCTAGCATAAATCTAGTGTATACTATTACTATCGTAAATATTCCATAAATAATGTTCATGCATTGAATAACATGTGTCCCTACCTACAACGATCACTTTGAATGTATACACGCTGTCTGTCATCTTTGAGCTTCACGAAGGATATAAAAACAAAAACTAAAAGCATTTTTATATAGAATATATTTATGACGTAAAATATTGATACACGTTACAATTTCTACACCCTTGAATGGATTGCATCGACTTAAAATACTTCCCTGAATGGACGTCATTGAATATAGGGGTCCGCCCTTATGTTTAACTTAATTTCCTGGATTATATTATTGACCAGCGAGAAGACATTTATATTGACACACATTATGCAAATTAGTATGGCAATCGTCGAACAACGAAAAGCTTAAATGTGTTATAATACTTGCTCATGATGCGGTTTTACTTTCTTACTCATGACGCAGTTTTACTTTCTTACTCATGACGCAGTTTAATGGTATCTGGGAAACGGCTTACAGTGTACACTCCATTTTCGCATATTTATTTACGTTATTATGTTTTGATTATGTGGACACATCCATTACTTGGTAAAGTATTGTAAACAAATCATACACGTTATCAGCTGGTTATAATCTACAGGTAACGGACTTGTTAACACGTGTAACAGAAGTTTAAAGAGTTGTTGCCTCATCTTGTTTTCTCGTTGACGAATTTCTAGTGTAGTCATCATCGACTTAAAATATGTACTTGCAAAATTGGTGGCAGTCGATTCAATTTTATTATTTAAATCTATATATGTGGGTGGTTTTATAGATAAATAGTATACATCGCAGTATTTTAACAAATGATTTTCTGTGTACATAACGTATAGTCAGACAGCCTGTGCTAGCGACAGTATTCATTATAGGACATTGACTAAGTAAAGCCGCACTACTTGCAGAAGATATGTGCCTGTGGGTCACACGGAATTCCAGCTGTGCTGGGAATTCCGTTAGCATATTTCCATGTCTTGCTATGCTGGGAATTTAGATGACATGTATACGTGAATATAGACTACTGGATTAGAAAAGGTACGGTAGGTGGTCGACCGCAAATGAGGAAGAGACAGTATATCGATATGATAGTTGGATTGATCATCATACAAGGTTAGCTGGTCATAGACAACAACAACAACAACAATAACAACAACAAAACAACAACAACAACAACAACATCAGCAGCAGCTGTCTTCACGGTTTTGTATTTACGTAGCGTATGCGATGAAGAAACTATTTTAAAAACAGAATCTGATATTTAAATAGCAAAATATATACTGTATTTATTTCTCTAACTTTCGTTTTCTTTTGAGATTAATTAAAAATGTGGACTTGTATTAACTGTTAAAGACATTTTGCCGTATATTTATTATTCCTATAATTTTATATATATAAATATACATTGTGACGGATTTCAGTAAACTATTGCTGTTTGTTTGTCTGTGTGTCTATTTACTCTACGTGTACGTTCTTAAGGATAATGTATAAAAAGCATATAGATCTACATGTATAGTTAGAACTGTTTGGAATGGTGTACTTGTTTCTTAGAATGTTTGACAGTGATTTGTTTATTATTTTTAACTACAGGAATCTCAATATTAAAGTTAGTTAAAGGAATAAAACTGCCCATCTTACATTCCACCGACTTAAACGGAGGAAGTTAACTGTTGGTAAAATTGAGATGAAAACTACAGTAGTCCTATCTGTATATCTAATGCATCGTTTTCATCCTTTCTGTATCTGATAAATTTGTAACCAAAGTGAAAGTGTTACGTGTAAATGTTTCTGATACAAATGGGATATTATTTTATGCCATTTCTTTATAACTACTGAACACGAACTTTTAAACAATATATAAATAATATAAAAATAATAAACCTTATATAGATTAATGAACAACGTATAACAATTGACCTATGACATAGGTATACTGGGTACAGAGGATTTATTGTCAGTAGATGTCAACACAGTGACAACACACTGACAACACAGTGACAACACAACGTAGTGGCCACACTAGCCCACTGTCCAGCACCAGGTAGTACACGACAAGGACAGTGTAACAATGTGTGTCCGAAATACCTCGGACATTGTATGTCCACTTCTCTGACAGGTTTCGTGACTTAGTAACGTAAATTACAAACGTAATCATTTAAATCTAGGTCTCTGAAGTCACTTCATTCATTCATTCATTCATTTATCATGTGCGATGTTTCTCCAACCACCGACATCTGTTTGAAAATCTATAATGCGTTGGTACAGAACAGAACAGAAAAACACAGTGAATATACAACTACATGTAGTATATATATTCATACACATGTAATTCAAAGTGGAATCCTCCAGCGTGCTTTCAAATTCCTTGTTTAAATGCAACACTATCTCAAACAGTGTAAACATTACTACGCTCAGGCTTATACTACAGGTATCGTTTCTCGAAACTCTCTTATCCACCAATATAAGAAACCATAGCGCCGATAGCTAATATAATGCTAAGAGAGTGCGATATATCGTCTCTTAGCGGATAAGAGAGCTTCGAGAAACGATACCCTGTCTGTTACAGCACCGTGAATAACAACTACCTGGAACTGCGGTTATACATGTATAGATCTGTTTTCAATGAAAAGGAGGCTTTCATACATCATAGCGATGGTCGTAGTGCAATGGAAGATCGTGGGATTCGAACCCATTCCTGGCTCCTGGCATTAATATCCGCAGGTTACATTTGTTGACGCTACCAAGATATGATCCACTGTAGCACTATAGAAAGCTTGATTCGTCACGTCCTTTAAAGGCATACTACCACAGTTGATAGACATGTATAATGGACAAACGAATTTCGATCTGAGACTAATTATGCTTGATTTGTTCACCTCAAAGTTGATATTTACTGATGTACTTATCCCCCCCAGCACTCGATAGTTCATATTTATAAAAATAAATAATATTTTATATGAATAAAGGGAACATAGCGCTAATTATCTTGTCTTTGATGCATCAACTGATCTATGAAGGAATGTGCGAGCAAACGTTAGAGTTATGTCCTTTTGTATGCTGTGGGTATTTGTCAACCACACAGCGGTGGAAAGCTTTTTGGAAGTACACAGATGAATTTATATATGTCAAGTGAATGTACTTTGCAGTAATAGCTAATGCCTAGTCCAAAACAACCATAAATATCTGTGATATTATGCCTTTAAGTATGCATGCATACTGTATGGTGTTATTTAGGTTTCGAGGATTAGTTCGTTAGTAGCAACTGGTTATCACAGGTTTACTAATGATATGACATTATGCGCTGTGTGTGTTGTAGGTTTGCTTACGTGGTAAACTGACAAGTGATGTAGATCTATACTGCCGTCCAAAAGAAAGTATCCACTACGTTTGACTGTATATTGCTTAAAAACTAAAATAGATACAATGATAATTTCATATGCATTAATTGAATACCGATCTGGTTGTTAATTGTGTACAAAGACAAGTCGTTCAATAATATACAATTTATTTGGCATTCGTTCAAAGAGTTAGGGGTATCAGATGTCAGCGTTTCAATATGTTCCAATTATACGAACATATGTGTTATTGCTATTCATCTGATCTAATTTTCACATATTAGCATAGTATACAGCGTGCATGATCACCCCTAATATTAATACAGAACTTACCTATCTAGTGAGTTTCCAGTTTAACTGAATGGCTTCATCTATAATTCAATGGTTTTTCTAATGCAAACAAACATTCTTGCAATATGGGTATGCGTGGTACCAAACTGGGACAATTTAGCGACTCGCTCTCTCTACACTGTTGATATTCTTGGCATTTCTTTTCGTGAATGTAATTATTGAATGAATAACCATTGCATTTAAGCCAACTTATACTATTTGGTACCGAAAAATATCCGTTTTCTTCAAGAACTCGATTTGCATGGAATTTCGTGGCATCCCGTTTGATTTTAGAACCTGATCACAAGTGGATGTCACTGTGGAGTACTAAAAACGTTATTTTGCTTGTCTGTTAGCGTTTGGATATCAATAAAACTATTTTTTAAACTGGATACTTTCTTTTGGACGTTAGTATATATTGGAGTTTACAAAAAAAAAGGATCATTCGATCGCCATCTTATTAATGTTAATCGATGGGAATAGCAATCCTATAAACATGAATTAACAACACAAAGTCATTAAGCATTCATTTTCACTGTTTTTTTATTATGTCCATTTTGGACCGGAAAATACCTTGCAGTGCCACCTCGCAGACCCGCATTCCATCAGACATCTTCAACGTTCACATGGAATCCTAATTATTATAACACTAATATACGTGGAAGTCGCACGAAATGCCTTGCCGAAAGCAAAATTAAAAATAACATCAAGGACCTAAAATTATTTCAATATTGCACATGTCCCCTTTAAATCTTATTAACGTGATAATTTTTTATATCCGACAACAAACAATATTAATTTAAAGCATTCTTCGACACATTCATCATAGTCACAAGTATTCATGGTAAGTACTGTATGTGAGTAATAGTCCACTCAACAAATGACATATATCATTAAAAACGATTATGTAAAACACCTGAAAATCAACCTTAGATATTGTTCAATTACGACAAGTCCGTAGGTCACATTTCGATGCATCACTGGAAGATTTAACTCGCCCTGCAGTGAGATGGCTAATGGTTGGCGTTAAAGAGGGCCGCGGCGTCCATGATTTTCTTGATTTTGTCATCCTGGTTCCTCTGGGCCTTCTCCTCTGGGGTCATTTGTTCTTCTTCGATCTGCTTCTTCCTCCATTCCTCCGCCATCTTCTTCTCGTGGTTTTGGTAGATTAGATTAACCATCCTGTCGACCTCCTTCTTCTGTTGGTCACTGAGTGGCGGTGGCGTGGGTACAGCGGTGGTCGCTGGAGGTGGGCGTGGCTGGAAGGCCGAGAAGAGGCCGCCAAACCCTCCTGGTTGACCTGCCCGGAACCCTCCCGGCGCACCCCCGGGTCCGCCAAACCCGCCGCGAGCAGCCTGAAAGGGGTTTCCGCCGTAACCTCCAGGCCTGCCTCCGTAGCCCCCGGGTCGGGCGCCATATCCGGGCTGGGGTTGGGGTTGGGGTTGGGGTCGTCTGCCGCCAAATCCGAACCCGCCGAATCCAAATTGTCCCGTAGCGACAGCCAGGACTGCGCCTGTAGAAATACATAGACATTATTTTTGTTAAATTTTGTAAAAATGTAATTTCGCGGGTTAACACCGGGGCAAAGCGGCTGGGTGGGTGTATGGGTGAGGGGTAGGGGTGGGAGGTGTGGTGTGTTGGGACCAAAGGTGTAAGATATTTCAATATTGGACGCGTACATCAACTCTACATTAAACAAGACTACACATAGTAAAAATAAAATAGGATATAATACTAGTATTATAACTTTCGCGTGACTTAAAGAAATACAATAAATACAGCTGTACACCACCAAGATGCATATATAGTATGAACCCTAATTATCTATAATATTACATGTTCACCCGCAAATTAAATATTATTATTGCCTATATTGATATAACAAGCAACTTCCCATTCTGCAGATTCAGCATGTTGATATTTTACGTACCAAATATAGACGTCCGAATCAGAAAACTCATGTCAGCCATGGTGTATCAATATTCTAAATTGACCATGATCTGTTTCACAATAGCGTTATATGTGATTCTGATATATCCCGTAGCGTCAAGAATGTGTGCGTACTGAGTTGACGCACACTATGCTAATGTGTTCACATGTACCCACGATACACCCACTCAATCAAGAGCTATGCTAATCTGTACTTGACGTACACGGACATTACACACTGTGAAGATTATGAAAGCACAATAAATACACACAATAGTTAGTTCAGACAGGTTTAGGAATTTATATTAGGTGGTGTGCAGAAATGTGACATCGTGAAATTATGATGGAGATCCAGGGTCAAAACATGACGAATAACTCGCATACCTTTGTTTTATGTTTTTACTATTTTTTAAGTTTTTCTTTGAAGGGTAGATGCTGCGACATCCTATCCCATATCCAGTCTTGCTCCTAGATCCGCTTTGGACGTTTGGTTACGTAATGGTCAAACGTAATAGAGGAATTCGTACATAACTGAGGAACTGGATATAATACTAGTAATAATAATAGTATAATCTATTTATATAGCGCCGAGTTCCAGCTAGGCTGCTCACAGGCGCTTAACATTATACCTGCCTAGGGAGCGG
>JAVCKZ010110947.1:0-10311 GCA_034780755.1 Lepetodrilus elevatus | reverse complement strand
GGGTTCAAATGAAATTTGCCATGTCGAATTTCAATAACATCCCGCAATTTTCAAAACACCATATGTCTATCTCCTAAATGGAACGCTACCAGCAGATGTGTAGTACACGAAGCAAGCCATGGCTTGTACATGTGTTTATTATTAACTGTATGTCAGTAATACTCAATGTTACTGGAAGTATAAATATCTCTAAGTCTGAAGGTGGTGGTCCCGTCTGCTAAATATCAGCTATGCTGGACGCGGACGTAAAACCCCTAATTAAATACAAAAAAAGGATATAGGCCTACCAAATTATATAGTTTTAAAAACCCAACTAAATTTATAAATACAGGAACTATGCTAGATTATTATAATCTATTATGTTTTCTTCCCACAACATATCATAACATTGGAAAACATACAGATTTATATAACAGGGATAGACGTTCCCACTCGCCGGGCGGTCCGATCCATTTCTCCTAATGTTAAAGGCTAGTAAAAATTTCATGTTTTGTTATTTATATCATTATTCGGGCGAGTATAATCTAAAGTTAAGTTCTAATCCTGACATAATATATTATTTCTTCCCAAAACATATAAAAACATCCAAAAACACACATAAAAATGCATACAAATTTCTTATTTCAGAAATCCCTGATCAGTCAAATTAATTATACTCCAAATATCTTCACCATGGAGTTGAGAAGGTGAAATGAGTGCACATTGATCCATTGACCAGGGTAATAATGTAGCGCTACGAGCATGCTTCTGAAGTATGGATTTGGCACAATATAAATGTTCACATTATTATTATTATTATTATATAGCTATGGCACTATCCCTTCTGTCACAACAGTACACCTAAGATTGCAGAGAGAAAGGGAGAGTATTAGGGAGAGAGAGGGAGAGAGAGGTACACAGTATAAGAGAGAGGTACTGTAAATCATGAAATGAACGCGAGCAGAATATTAATGCAAACAACGTGACCGCCATATTGTCGCATTTAATTGCTGCGCGTTAAAGGTAAGACTGGTGAACAAACATGAACAAACATGAATGGAGATATGGCCATTCGCATTTTATTGGTGTCACATTTACGTCTAAAATCTAGAGGTCGCATTAAATTAGTGATGCATTAATTTCCTGATTTACAGTATACAGTACAAGAGAGAAGTATACAGTACAAGAGAGAGGTATACAGTATAAGGGTATAAGCCAGTACACTGCGGCACTACATTGCAGCATCCAGACCTATTTCTGGCAGCTCCTCTGCCGCAGTGAGCAGCGCAGCCCCAGATTCTAAGGTAAAAGATTACAAGCTGTTCCTCGCAGTCCTGTATCTGTGGCTGGAGCTGGCAAGGTACACGCCTGCCATGTTTATATCTTCCAGCAGTCACAGCCTTTCATATATCCCTCCCACACCCTCCCCTTCCTCCTTCCACCCCCCTCCCCCAAAGACCTCTACACAGGAAGCAGTTTATCAGACACACCTCTGTTTTTCCTGGAATACCTTAAAGAAGCAATTTTGGTATTTATTGTTGAAAAGGTGAACTTTTGGTATATCTTAACTTGGTATTTCTTAGTGAAAGATACTTGTTGAATACAGTTTGCTTCCTAATATTTTTGAGCATAGATAAACCATGAAAAATACTCAAGCAGTAAAATTTGGTAGTGGTGCTTTAACCCTCTCCCTGCTGGAATAGGCACAGGTACAGTTATCCAGGGCACCTCCAGTTGCCTCCAGCATGGAGAGAGTTAAATACATAATTCAATGAATCTGCTCTAATATTCAAATATATTCCAAGACTAATGTTATTTACCTACTAGTATCTATATTTGCAAATGTACACCTTTCGCATGGTTTCACTGTAATCATGGTAATAGTAGTTCAAGGTCATAATGAATTTTGTTTACACTGTTCACCAAATCAAAGCCAAGAGCCTATAGCAATGTTCCACAATATCGGGATGGACAAATGGTAAAAGTGGGTAAATTCAACTTCTTAAAAATAAATCTTTGAGAATATTCACAGAATGAGTACAATATTTTCCACATGTCTAAAAAAAGTAGATTGGTTTGGGGTTGGTTTCTATTGGTACTTTAAACAAATTAATTTCATCCGCACCTGTTAACATATTCCAAGTCCAAGAAACTCAAATACATGGATTCCCGAAAACACTTCAAAATTAATGTCAGACCAAATGTTCAGGTTACAAACACATAAGCTATAACATGCAGGTATAAATAGTAGTAACTCATGACAACTGTTGCACCCAACATTATCTATTAAATTCAGATAGAAAAAAAAAGGTGCAACATTTCATCCAATTTACAGCCAACTCCAAACCACATCATGTGATAACATCATGTTTTCCACTGCCAACTCTTAGGCTGTAAACAGATGTGAAAGAGGATCTTTGTACATTATAAGAGACTGCAGTAGCAGAAGAACTGTGGAGGCCTATGGCTTAGATCTCCTGGCGATACCTCCCTACTGATGATCCTGGAGTCTGCTGTATCTATAGAACCACCAACAGTCCAGTGAAGACGTGCAAACATCTACGGTATAATTATGTACTAGATTCCACATTCTGACATCCAATAGGATAACAAGTCCAGACAACCAATTCCTACAGAGGTAATCCTAGTAGGATAATTTGTCTGGACATGGGAACAGATAAGGTGCAAATGACCAAAATGGGAAGAAGTAGTGTTACAAGAAGTAGTGTATGTCAGGGTTCCACTTAGGTTTCAATTTTTTAGAGTCCCGGGGACGCATGTTGATATACTTATCAACAATTCTTATTAATAAAGTGCGTCCAAACTTGCAATTTTTGCGTATGGGACGCAGGATTGCGTGTTCGGAGAAACCCTGGTATGTGTATTCATGAGAACTACTTGAAAGACAATAAAAAAAATATATGCAAATATGAAGAAAAAAAATTACATTATTTATTATTATTCTTTTTTCAAAGAGCCATTATTCTTTCAATGAATTCTTTCTTTTCATTGTTATGTTTTGATGGAAAAATGGCAAATAATGTGGGTGCTTCATATTACCATAGTACTTTCATAAAGTACATAAATCTACGTCATCTGTCGGCAGTTCATGGTGACTCATGTCATGATGACAGATGGCGGTGCAGTATTTACCTGTAATTTGGCGAGAAGCTCCTCGTGTTCTCTGCGCAGCTGCATAGCCTCTTCCAAGGTCGCGCCGACCTCCATAAGGTCGGGCTCCATTTGGTTGACCCGTACATGGATCCATTCTCCACTCTGAAACAATCAAATAAAATATTGGTCAATTATTGGTAATAACTAGTGATATGATGTACTTTGTTGGACCCTGTGGAAAAATGTACGATTCTGTTCAATTGGTCGTTGGTGGACCGATTAAAATGAAATATTATAAAGCGGACTCCACCAGCCTGGATGTGTCCTGAAATAACCCTCTCTCTGACGGATTAGCTGCTCTTTAGGGTATCTCCAGTTGCTCTCAGCATGGAGCAGTTTAATCATACTACCAAGAATGAGATTTTAGAGATGTTTTGAACTTTTGTCATGCTTCTTTCAAATGCACAGCATATGGCTAATATCTAAAATTGTTTCAGATGATTTAAAAGTATATATTCTCAAGACAAAACAGTGATTACATCCCTTCAACAGCAAGAAACCTGCCTTCAGAACGTGAATTTATCTCTAAATGTCCCGACTATTGTTCCCATTCTATGTCATCATAACTTGACTTGTTTATTACCATTTCAGTTAAAATAGATTCAGTTCATTTATTCCCTTAACCCTCTCCATGCTTGAGGCAACCAGCGATGCCCTAAAGAATCATGGCTGTGCCTCATCCAGAAGGGAGAGTGTTAACTATGAATTTAATTTCAACAAATTTAGCTGTAAGCAGTCCGATATTAAATTGATGACACTATCATGATTAACTCTTTGTTCTTTACAAGGTAAACAAAAATAAATGATAGATAAGAAAGTAAGCGTTAATTCCACATGTTAATTACAACACCACGTTGGCATGGTTGGTTTGTATGTGTATGAAAATACACCAATATCATCTGCATTTAAATGATAGATATGAAAGTAAGAGTTAGTTCCACATGTTAATTACAGCATCACATTGGCATGGTTGGTATGTATTTGTATGAAAATAAAACATTATCATCTGCATTTCAAACCCTCAGTCATGCTGCTATAACGTAGAATTATTACAGCTTACTGGGTAATCTAATAACAGAAACAAGTAACCATGAAAATGGGAAAACAATCTTGAACTTTCAAGAAAATATCCGTGGTGGAGGTAAACAGACTTGGCTTAACCCTCTCCCTGCTGGATTAGGCACAGGCACTACTGTTTATGGCATCTCCGATTGCCTCCAGCATGCAGAGGGATAAACATGGAATCTCCACCACTGCATTTCACTATTTTTATCCCAAACTTTTTATCTCGATCACAGACAAGATGACGTGGAACCGGATCAGGCTGGAAGGTGCGCCGACTGCGAGGGCCGGACATCTCTCTCTGTGTCTCCCCTACAACCACGAGAACCAGGAGGAGGACGAGATCCTCGTCTTTGGCGGCGGAGACAACGACGGCACCTTCTTCAGCGACCTCTTCAGCATCTGCATCCCCTTCGACCCCATGCTGGAGGAAGTGCCAGCGGAACTGGAGAAAGCGTGCTAGGAATAATTTGAAAGTCGGATGAAGGAAAGTGTGTTGAGAATTGTTAGAGGATATTCTTCAGCATATCTTCTTCAGCATCGGCAACCCTAGATGAAGTGCCAGCAGATCTGGAGAAAGCGTGCTAGGAATGATTTTTCTGTGTAAAAATCGGCTGAAGATTTATGTGTATTGAGAATTGTTAGAGGATGTTCTTCAGCATATCTTCTTCAGCATCGACACCCCTAGAGGAAGTGCCAGCAGATCTGGAGAAAGCGTGCTAGGAATAATTTTGCTATGTGAAAGTCGGATGAAGGAAAGTGCGTTGAGAATTGTTAGAGGATGTTCTTCAGCATATCTTCAGCATCAGCACCCCCTAGATGAAGTACCAGAACTGGAGATGGCATGCTAGGAATGATTTCACTGTGTAAATTTGCTGAAGGAAAGTGTATTGAGAATCCTAAAAGAATATTCTTCAGCATCTAATCTCAATTTAATTCAGTGAGCATCTTCAGACGTGTTTTGAGAATTGTGGTGAAAATGTAACGGAAAAATAGGGCAATCATGGAATAAAAATACAAATATTGTATATATGGTTGTATGTAGATCAACAGTGAACATGATATTATTTACGCACGCGATTGGGATCGTTCAAGTGCAAAATGTTTCAATGTAGCCATGCATGAGGTTTTTCTCTCTTTTTAAAAAAAACAAACGATTGCCGATACAAAAATACATTTAATATTTACATGCTGGCCCCGAGATTACGAAACTTTCTGAGCACAAAAATGTACTCAGACTTCTGACTATGACGTTTTAAGAACAAAATTCTGAGTTGAGTACGAAATCGTACACAGAAACGTTTCGTAATCTTGGGCCCTGTTCTTATTATCCATAATTTGGCGTTGTTGTCATAAGTTTAAATTTCTTGGCATTTATATATTTTTGAATTTTATGTTTTAAATGTATTGGTACCCTAATAGTGATTGTCCAATATTTTGTTCAGTACAATAGGTTTTAATCATAATAGTCTTACCAATTTATAATATTTTTTAGAACCATCTGTACCTCAGTATTTATTTACATTAGAATAATTCACAAGAACAAAGAATTACCAGTACTTCAAATATCAATTTGTACATATATTGTGTCGATTTTGTACTTCATTTTAAAATAAAACTCTTAATATTTCAAATTGTGTCCTGTTGTTAAACTTGTTTCTTGTTGCCTTATGATATCAAATATTATTTAAAATCCAATATTCTAGTTACGTTAGGATTTCCACCCAACATAGTCAGACCACTATGGCAACTCTAATACAGTGGAAGAACAGTCACAACATCACATGATCACCAGATTCAGTATTGTATATTAACCCTCTCCCTGCTGAATAAAATCAAAGTGTTCTATTTCTACATGTGATTGGGCGACTTAAGTTGCCTTCAGTGGGGAGAGGGTTAATTAAACGAGCCAAAGGTTCCAGGTGTAAATCTCACCCCGGGGGCTTGGCATCAATGTTCCAAAATTTACCTTTCTGAAGTGAAATTGATAGGATGCACTGTCTGTAGAGTGGCAATGCAGTTATCATCCTTGGTCATATCAGTACCAGCACTGTGCAGGTGCTTGCTAGTTTACTCCTACCATAAACTGACAAGAAAGCAACTCTAAACCCCAATTGAAAAAAAAGGTAACAATTTAAAATTGAACAAAAGGATACCTACAGCTAGGCTCGCACCTTTAACTCTCCCCATGCTGAAAGCAATCTGTGATTCCCAAAAGAGCAGTGTCAATGTTAGTAAAGCACGGAAAATGTAATAATGCTCTAAGCTCACATGCCAGTGTGTTACAAGAAAACAACAGACATGTGATAGTTGGAGTGCTCATCCTAGAGATTGAGAATAATAGTAGAGTAGAACAAAGATTATAATCTATGAGTAGAATTATTCCATTTAGGCTTACGTACATTTTATGCATACTATTCCGAGAGATACCGGTAAGTGATATTTAAATGCAAAACATTTGTTACAATTTAATTTGTACACATATACAGTATAATGCACTGCTATTAGTATTATAGGCATAATATCACAGTTGATAGACTGTCATACAATCGTCGTATGACAGTCATATGGCGCAAGATGTATGTTCTTTATACGACCGGTTAATTACGACTGTGACACGACTTAGCACAATGCCAATACGATGATCATAAGAGCTTACAAGACTTCAATACGACCTATACGAATGTCATACGACTGTACAAGACCGCGATACGACATCCATACGATGTTTTTTGGTCACATGGTCTGATTTGTATATAAATGGGTAGACCAAGTTGCATCGTCTCCACTATCGCACTACTAGCGCTCATATGGAGACGTCGATATGAGCCGAATGCATATGGTCATAGACGTCTAGATTCTGGACTAATAAATGGGTTGCAAATACCTTAGAGAAAGTTGCATCGTCTCCACTATCGCACTACTATAGCGCTCATATGGACTACAAATACCTGCGCTTTTTTTGCCTTGTCCGGCAAGGTGCCAGACTAAATACTTTGGCATTTTCCATTGTTATCCTCGTTCGTATTGCCAGACCACGCTACTGTATATAGCATAGTTTTTTTTCTTGTATTTTCTTTTATGAAGGATATTTCTTCATAGCAATGTGTGGCATGACCAATCCAATTTTGCAAATTTTGAAGCTAATATTGGCCCGTAAGCAGTATAACACGCATGACGCAATGCAACTATGACGTGCTATTATGACGTACCCAAAATTCCATGGTGATCACCGTCTGAAATAATATTCTGTTTTACCCTTTTTATGAAAAACAATGGGGTGTTTTAACACTAAGCCTGTTCCTGAATCAACATCTAACAAGATTGAAGTGGATTATCCAGTTGATTTGGCTAGCATTGTTCCACCCGTAAAGAAAGCTCATTCACCGAATACATCAACAAATCCGGTATCGTACGTCGATCAACAAGCTTATCCAGTTGACCTTTTTCGCCTTCCTGGTGTTGACACAAAGGATGAGCCAACTGAACAAACGATTAAGAAAGCAAATAGTAAACATGGTAATCATATAATTATGTCTTTTAAAAACTAGTTTTCAAAGACGTTAGAGGGCAATTATTTAACCCTATCCCCGTTGAAGGCGACCTAAGTTGCCCGATCACATGCAGAAATAGAACACTTCGATTTTATCTAGCAGTGAGAAGGTTCATGGCCTCATCGATATTATTTTAACTTCAAATTGAAGTTCCTATTTTCTATTTATTCGAAACCCTCTGGTCCTTGTAAAATATGAAATGGAACGTGTAGTTCATGAATCGAGCACTACGCTCCTTGCATGGAAACTTGGCGAGACATAGGGCTTATAATGAATATTCATTCACACACTAATTAAATTTAACTGGAATCCTTGTCTGATATAATATTATTTCATCATACTTCGTCTCCGCGATATGGCCTCATTTATATACGGCGCTGTATCTAAGTTAGGAGCAGTATTTTCGATATTGCCTGAAGGTGGTATTCTTTCTGTTCCCAGAGAACGATAAAGATGACGCCAGTTCCAATAGTAACAGTTCTACTGGTTCCCCCAGCGTATAGCTGAGCGGTAGCTGTAGCCAGACACCAAGCTTGAGAGAAGTCACACCGTCTGCTAACTAAGAACAGAACAAGTGGTGTTCCACTGCCATGATGGACACAGGGATGGTATGCCTCGTGGACCACTGCGCTGATCAACGGATGTACTAGAGACATCTGCTCCGTACTAGTCTATGCTGTCACTATATATCGTGGTGGACGGAGGTTGACTAGATATAATTGTTGGATCCTAGATTGATCTTGTTGGATCCTAAAGGGTCTCAGTGGATCTTAGAGGGTCTTGGCGGATCTTCGAGGATCTTGACGGATCCTAGAGGGTCTCAGTGGATCTTACAGGGTCTTGGCGGATCCTAGAGGATCTTGGCGAATGCTAGAGGGTCTTGGCGGATCCTAGATCTTGGATCCGTGTGGATCCTAGAGGGTCTTGGATCTTGGCCGATCCTAGAGGATCTTGGTGGACCCTGGCCGTCAATGTAGCCAATCTCTCACCATCTGTGTTAATTAATATTCATTGCTTATATTTTGATATGTTCTAAAGAAGTTACAAGACTGAAACCATGAAACTAACGACATCCGTTGCTTTACCAGCTGTTTACATTGTGACTATTTAAATTTTAATTGATTAAGCTTACCCTACAGTAGGTCTACATGCTTGTGTATGAAGGGATCGTATCTGTAGTTTCCGTAATAATCGAGGTTTACGTCATTTCCTGTATCCTACTAAACAAACAATGTACGACCCCTCGTAGAGCGGCAGATGTTTTACTATACAAATAAATTAATCAACTTTTAAACATAGTTTGAAAAGATCAGACTGAATACCCTGTAACAACTGTACATATAATTGTAATCTAATTTTATTTTTTGGGGGGTCACCCGGCTACGCTAATGTAACCACTGTAACCAGTATTGTAACCTCGATCTGTTAATTGTCACCAGGTTACGCTGATACAACCACTGTCACCATTGGTGTTGATGCAGCAATACTAGATGATGACAATGACTGACGACGATGCTGATGGTAATGACGATGACGTTGACGATGTTGACTAAGAATATCAAGATATAGGTATACATGTATCTTGGTAATCTTAGTCAACATCATATGACATGACAATGACGATACTGGCGACGATGATAACCAAGAGTACGTTGATGAGGGGATTGTTGAGGATGACGATGACAACGATAATAACTATGAAGAGAACAAGAATGAGTAATTGGTGACACTAACATTTAATGTGGTAACTCCGAATTTTGTATGCATCTCTTTCGTTATCATTCTAAAAGGTAGAGTTATAATAATCGTTGCTACAATTTATATCAATGCTATTTCTTCGTATTGCTATTCTATTTCAATAAACCTTTTCCATCAGGTTTGTATCCTTGTATAGTTTCTTTCAATAGCAACTTGATATGGTCTAGAGACCTTTTTGGTGAATTTGACGACAGTTTGAAAAGAAAATGAGAACAATAAATGTGATTTTACGTTTGACTCCATTAGTGGGCGAAGCGTATTATAAATCAATATTTAGCAGAATATATGGAATCTAAGTTATCGTGATATATACCACCTGACTGCATTTTGATCCAAAATAACGCGGAATCTCGTATCTACTTACTACTACTAATTACAATGTACTACTACAACTCAACAATTAATATTACAACAACAACAACCACTACTTACTACTACATGTACTACAACTAAAACTACTACTACTATTACTACTAATTACTACTACTACGACAACAACTATTACTACGACTACTACTACTACTACTACTACTACTACTACTACAACAACAACAACCACTACTTACTACTACTACTACTACTTCTACTTACTACTACTACTACTACAACTACTACTACTACTACTACGACAACAACAACAACTACTACTACCACAACAACAAATACTTACTACTACTACTACAAATATAACTCCTTACTACTACTACTATTTACTACTACTACTACTACTACTACTACTACTACTACTACTACTATACTATACTATTACAAATGATAATAATAA
>JAVCKZ010110937.1:0-10311 GCA_034780755.1 Lepetodrilus elevatus | reverse complement strand
GGGACCATAGCACTCTCTTAGCAATGTGTTAGCTATCGGCAAAGGGAGCGCTATGGTCCCTTAGCGGCTAAAAGAGCTTCGAGAAACGATACCCAGGACACCTAACGTAGATGTTCAAAGATAAACCAGATCATCCCACGCATCCGAGGTGAATGTGTTCTGCCAGGATCCTGTTAGAATGTCTATATGGATCCTGCAAAGGGGCACCTAACTAATTTTGCTGTGATTGTTAATGAGATGACTTTGTCAATGAATCATATAAACCATGTAAAATAGCATTCACTTGAGAGGTTATCAAAAGTTTATTATGTCAAATTATTGTCACTTTATATTTGCTTGGCTACCACTTTAAACTTTGAAACTCTCTATCTCCGGATAACTAGCTTGAATGTGGCTATAACTTCTAGAGCATTACTGGAGGAGTCGGCATTTACATCCGGAAGTTCTTTCACATCTGTTTTTTTTTCCGTAGGAACTTCTGGTAATGGTATTGCATAGCTAGTCTGAGAATTCGATAACATGAGAAACATCGTGGACACGGCGGAGATACACATGCTGACTACATTATCCGAATATGTTAGCATTATATTTCATTTCTGATCAGCTGGAAGGCTGTTCGGCTACATGTGTAATTAAATTTCATCTGGTAATTTAGTCTCGTGAAATAAGTGGATTACAAAAACGGTGTCTGTTTTGTAAGCTATAAGCTGATCAGTACGCTGTATTTCCATCCCACCTACCTCTAAACCGTCTGAGCAACCATCCCACCTACCTCTAAACCGTCTGAGCAACCATCCCACCTACCTTCAAACCGTCTGGGCATATGCATATTACCTGCAATTTACGTGTAATTAATAGTATTTGATTTCATATTACATACAGCTAGACACATTATATGTATGATTGCAGACATGTAGATACAATTAATATTAAATTACAACTGTCCATGTTAGTTACAGTGTACCTCGTTGCAGTTGGTCAGGATCAGATATATGTATACGCTCCCGTTACTGCAGTCAATATATACAATTACAGAAAGAGACATCTCGATAGCATAGCAAACTAGGACCACCGTTCAAGGGGGTTTCCAAATACACCACAGACACGCACAGATGAGTTACTTCATACTTTAATCAGAATTCTGATATTGATGACATGACATTGCACACAATCTGTATGTCGACATAACAGTTTCAGCTAAATGCATGGATGTAGAGTGGTGGTCGGAACACGTATATCCCAAGTGTTACGCATCGATATGCAATTTGACATGCGTATAATCACGAGAACGGTGTGTATATTGTAGAAACCCATCCCTGCCACTCAAGTGAGAACAAATAAATACCCACTACGACATCAGACTAGAATTCATTGCCGGACATTGAAAACAGGGGGTCACTTGTAACATACTTTGTTCCAAGTGCAAACATATTATTCTAAAATAGACGTATATTTTATTCAGGCATCTGGCATGCCTACTTGGCCACGTTACAAATGTGATGACAGTTCAGTTGGCAAAATCACAAAGCATTTATAAATATTGTCACCACGAATTATTGTAAGTCATCATAAAACAACAAGGATGGATATAACGGCAGTGCTAGGATGTCTTTATGAAAATGACCATGAATAGTTTTTTTAAACAATTATATTTGCAAATACAATTGATTGTATACTATATTGCTGTCGTATTGGGATTTCCTTTCATGTCAAAATATTTCGGAAATACATTTGACAAAAATACAAAAGGTAAAACAACTAGGAAGTGCGTCTTTAACAAAATAAAATGAAAAACATAAACAAGATTCTGACTAATAGAGGCGATACACCTGAGGTAGACAAAGCAATATTCAGAACAATACATCATAATGCATTATAATACAGGCAATAGCAAACAAGAACATAATTGAAACATAACAGAATTACATGTTTCCAGTGTTAATGACGAATCTATTAGATGCTATTAGTAGTGATGACCTTTGATTGCATGCGTGTAATAATGGATACTAATAGTACTGGTATTCACAAGTATGTCTATTATGTCTATGTTTAAATTGAATTAATAACACTAAGTATTCACATACATGTGTATAATTTCATATTAAAGTGATATTATCATAGTTTTGTGGGATTCACTTTTGGACAAATTGATTTAACTTTACTGTCATCTAGTTCTTTTCTGTGGACGTTTTATTCAAGATTAGAAACTTGAATAATAGTATATCTTCAAAGAAATGCTCTCAGAAATATACCATAGTTTTAAGGGACCTATTCTCGAAATGTTCTTAGTTTAAGAACAGTTCGTAGCCATACTATAAGAATTGTTAAGAACTGTTCTTAGACTAAGAAGTTCATAAGAACGTTTCGAGAATAGGCCCCTGATCTGTAGCTACAAAGTCGATACCTATATACTAAAGACAAGAAGAGATACTTTCTATATGTCCAAGTACTACGGTATAGTATTCCCTACATGCTTCGTGAAGAAAGCGAACTTCGTCTCCAGTTTCTAGTATACGTTCTGTGGTAGCATTTATGGTAATGAAGGGAAGCCAATAATTTCTGGCAAGGATAGAACACGAAGAACGTCCGGTGTGGTTGATTGCAAGCCTGGTTCTCAGATCAACTCGGTTATTTTGAAGTTTGATCTGTATTTAAGAGACATTCCTTTACAGCTACCAACCCTGGCAGAAAATGAGGGTTCAAGACCTTTGACTGAGATGAGAGAAGCCGTTGTAATGTTCTGTAAAGCCCTGTGGCTCTCAACAGTAGCGTACTCAGGATAAAATATTAAGTACGGCAAACTAGCTTATTTGATTACTACATTAACACTGTTGTGTTGCTGTGTTTCATCTGTATAATGCATTAACTTTACTTTGCATGCATATTATCACAGAATAAAGGTCTATATTTTGGAAGTGAAGGCTACACTATTCTGCGTATGGTATATTAGCAATGAAACATGGATCATGGTAAACTGACGTTTTAGACAAACTAATTTAAATAAAATCTATGAAAATACAAAATTATAAGCAGAAAAATGTTTTAGACACACCTAGTGCAGCAATACGTATTCTGAAGATGTCTGATCACAGCGACGTTTAATTTGACTCGCAATATTGTTTCCCAATATAGGAAAATAACTCACACCATCACACTGATCTAACTGCTATGGTTGTTCTGAATCGCCCAAAGATGTCTTCATTGGTGCAAGTAGTAACCTACAGAAGCATATAGTCTTTAATCTCCTATGTACAACATGTGGCTATTCTTCAATTATTAGCCTTAGATTGTATCATTTTTCCAAATTAAAGTAACATTTAATACGTATACACTAATGTATACAATTAGTATTCTTGCTGTTTTGCGTGTGTTTTATTCTATACGAAGGCCACATAATGTAATTAACAATATCCCTCAGTATTACATTTTACTTAATTCCCACTTAATGTTATAAATATACATTAGATCATTTAAATAAAATATGTGCACTAAGTTCAGTCAGGTTATCAAGTAGACTCCAGCAATAAACACTAGTATACACTTATTTGATTGTGTGCTTCTTAAAATGTCATGGCACAGAACTAGAGTAATTCGCAGTGTATGGACCTTGAAACATGTTCAATGAACACAATATATCTAAAATACAAACAGCTGAATCTAGAATGACTTAATTTGATTGTACTGCTTTGATTACTAGTATATAATGGACGGCAGTCCATTCATTTACCACACCTTGTCCCACTGTGCACTTCATAGACACATTTCATAATGACTGTACGACAATTCCTATGCTAACTATTCTGTACAGCGACTGTCTGTACTGTAGATGTATAGTCTCTCCTGTACAGCAAACAGTGGGCACTGTACAAACTGTACAAACTGTATAGCTAGGCCTGCGTCAATGCTCCATATGTACACACACGTTCCATTCCATTCTCATGGCCGTAGAAATTAAAAATCTCTTGTTTCAAGAACGTTTTTTTCCTGATGATAAAAACAATGAGGTTCAAAATGTGATGACGGATATAAATATATGCCTCGATGTTGATCCGTTCTTTGTGTAGATAATTTGACCATAGAATCACAAGACTGGGATATAGTATAAACTATCGTCATGG
The DNA here is from genome assembly GCA_034780755.1 of Lepetodrilus elevatus. Lineage (NCBI taxonomy): Eukaryota > Metazoa > Mollusca > Gastropoda > Lepetellida > Lepetodrilidae > Lepetodrilus > Lepetodrilus elevatus. Next base: position 6,193 of record JAVCKZ010110937.1, on the reverse strand, counting down.
ACTGGGCTCTATTGTCCATCCTGTAACCATCTCTTCAAACTGCGACCCGCTTCCATGAAAGTTCACTCAGTCGATTCCAGTAACATGTGAATGCTCTGTATGTTCCACCATCGGAGTCTGTGGATGCACTCTTGAGTCAAACACAGGAACAGTCTTCACAACCAAATAGACATACAATTCATTCATGGGCTATAAATAATAAAACAAGAAGAAAAGCCGATGCCAATTAGCCTGCTAACTGACTGAAATATACAACAAGGAACCTTCACTGTACAAAGTCATGGTCATGAAGAAGCCAGTGTGTCATGCACACACAATGACATGGGCGTGGCAGGTGTCTCCATGTCATTTGTACAGATTTTGATTCACACGTTTTCTCTGTGTTAAGTCTGTTTATAAGTACATTGACATTTCAATCTAGATGTGACAGTGGTGGTAGGCCTCTGATTTGGATAGATGCTCCTGATTTGGGTTTACTGGATCTGTGTAGAGCCTCGGTTGGTAATGCTGCCTTAAACCAAATCAGCCAATCAGAGCTGTATGCGATGGTAATGGAATAATCAAATTGCACGTGTCCCAGAAAAAGACGATCAAGCAAGTTACATTGTAACTAACAAGTGCTGTCAATTGTTTCAGATTACACACATCAGTTCTAATCATACGTGTTGTTGTATTTTCGCTGGTAATTCACAAAATATTGTTCAACATACATACAAGTTCAGATCTATAACCATGAACAGGTTCCCAACATATGGTGGTAAGTGTTTGTCCAATAGACGCAAAGCCATCGCTTGATCTCACAGGACAAGAGATACCCATCAGACATAAACCATGCTTAGTAAAAAATCCCCATCGATCGATATCTCGCAACATTTTTACGGACATTATTTTCCACAGAAGTTCCAGACAAATTCCATGCATAAATTCCAACTTCATCACAGCTCTTTAGGACAGCTCTTGACCTTCCTCAACGTTCACATTGGATGCTTTGACTGGGGGGAAAATAGATTGCACCAATCATATCGCTGACTGACTTGACGGATGCCAGCTGTATATGTACACCACCAGACTAGTAAGGCACGGACGACGCGATCTCACCGCTGATGTCATAAGACGCTCCGCGACAGGAGTAGCGAGACGACTAACGACAAGGAGAGAGATGTCTTTGCATAGCGGGAGATGGAGGCTCCGGCCTGATTCAGTGGGTGGATCTGGGAGCCGGTACCTGAAGCAGAACACAGAGGAAGTTATTGTCACTCTGCTTCTTAGGAAAACAGCAGTGTCAGAGGAACAATATACAAGAGGCTTGTTGAGAAGGGGAACGACTTTAACAGACTTCTCAACCAGCCTCTTGTGTGTATCTTTCAAATACTTTGACAGACTTCCTGACTGTTCATGATGGTGACCACCTTCAGAGACTTCCTGACTGAATCATGAATGATGGTGACCATCTTGACAGTGTCCACCTTATTCTCTCTTCTTGATGGTGACCACCATGACAGACTTTCTCTGACTGTTCATGAAAGTGACCACCTGGATGGTGACAATCTTGACAGACTTTCTGTTTATTCATGATGGTGATCACTTACAGTCCGGTCATAATGATGACCATCTTGACAGACTAACTGCCCGTCATTGATGGTAACAATCTTGACAAACTAACTGTTCATGATGGTGACCACCTTGACAAACTATCTGCCCATCATTGATGGTAACAATCTTGACAAACTAACTGTTCGTGATGGTGACCACCTTGACAAACTAACTGATGGTAACAATCTTGATAAACTAACTGTTCATGATGGTGACCACCTTGACAAACTAACTGCCTGTTCATGATGATAACCACTTTGACAGGTTAAGTGTCTATCCATGATGGTGACTACCTTGACAAATATCATGTCTGCTGGTGCAATACATGGCATGGTCTGAAAGGTTGTGTTAGTGCTTGCCTATTCTGAACAGGCCGATTCTTGAGAGAAAACAAGTATATTCTTAGGAATTCATCAGTAGGAAATGAAGTACAAAAACGAGCACACATTCAATATTAATTTATATGAAGATATCTTGATTTTTGGTAAATAACTGTAATGATAATTTAGAACATATTACTTTAAATGAAAATATCAGTTATATTTTACTTCAGGTATTTTCTGACTGAACATCCAGAGGGAACAAAACAACGTTTACTTACCACGTTTAACATTTGTTGTATCAGCTGAAACATAAATAGTGAAGATGTTATTAGAGAAATTGTCAATACTGTACTGATGATATATAAATATAAGTATTACACACAGACAAACAACATAGACATAAGACTGTGTAAGTTAGAGCAAACATCTTCAAGTAGTGCTTTATACAATTTCGTTCAAAGGTGAATTTTCCCACAGCAATATTTGACTTTATTTAGGAGATCCTCAATTATTATACTGATCAAGAGATAATTGTCGTGTGAACTTCTACATCAAAGGAAATATGATTTAGATTATTTCCAGTTTGCAAAATATGGTTCAATAAGTCAATTCAAAGTTGTGTGTACTTTACAAACTCCATTACAATATGAACACAAACATGGTGACGAAAATATGCTGGCAAGTGAAATTCTAATCAGTTTTCTGGAACACTTTTTTCAAAGCATATTTTTCATCTATTCAAATATTCTCCAGCAATATTCTGGGTTTATTAGCATGTTTTTAGTTGCTAAAGAAATTGAGTCATGTCTTTTAAAAAAGGTGTTCTTGATCGCATAAAAGTACCTAGCTATGTATAGACATCATTAATCTTAGTTTAGACTTTATTGCTTTAACCAGTATTAACAATAACTTTCAAATCCAATTATTTATAAGAAAAAACGTTACTTTTAAACTAATACAGTATTTTCAAACTACGTTATTAGTTTGTAACTCAGGAAACGAGTTTTAATGTTTGTCTATTTCAATACTAGTGTCAGTATACTAGTACCCATGAACAACCTCACAGTTTGAATGCTTGTTTACATCGCTGCAGAAATATTCCTATCATATTCCGTGAATAAATGACCAAATGTCCACGACATAATGATACTGATAACTGCAATATGATCTTCTGTCGTCGTACATTAGAGTACTGTGGTCCATGGAAGACATTCTCCCTAATCTCATTTAGTCCCTCTACATGCTCTAGGAGGTCTTGTAATGCTATTTACAGACAGATCACTCCCTCACTGGACATGGAGTCATTTCAAGATAAGGGGAGATATGGCCAATGTACTGTGCTGCTCTGAGGCATCGATGAAGTGCCAAGAAGATATATATAAGATTTGTCAGGAATAAGAGTAGATCAAGTTTGACATTTTCACGGTGAGGAATCGGCATTTTCTCTGTCCATGGGTCCAACATATGAGATCAATTTACTTCAAAATTGGCTAAATTTGTCGAATTTATGGTGTGATGTTTCCGATCATGAAAGAAAAAAATCCCTGTATGATAAAATATCCTTTTTCCTTTGGCTGCCCACTCATCTAGTGCATGTACAACATTTAGGGTGCAAGAAGAAGTTCCAATTAAAAGTAAAAATGATGAAAAATCCCTGATGCTTTGTAAAAAAATGGAGAAAGAGATAGAGAGAAAAAAAGCTTTTGGTAATCATGATGTCAAACTGCAAGTACATTCCCAGACATAATCAAGACCACTTCAGGGCCCATGAAGCATAGACCCACGGACAACAGGATGTGCACCATCCTGCCCTGAGATTAAATTTCTGAACCTTAACAGAGTTTACCAATAATGGAGGGAACAGTGAGTTTGACATTTTAGACTGACATCCACTCCTGGGGCTAAATTAAGTTTGCTGCATTTTCAAAAATTGAATTACGTCAAAGTATTGTTCTGGAAGCTAATCTCTTTACAGATTATTACAAAATAAAACGTGTTCACGTGTTGTAAAATATCTATATAGCATGTAGAATTTGAAATGAACAACATAATTACAATTACAGATATCACATAAGTGTTTGAAAACCATATAATAAATAAATATGATCAATCTTAATTTTTACCTGAAGGTACAAATAGTAAGCATTGTTCATCGAATGTATACTAGTATATGTATACAAGCATATGCAGTATTAATGCAATGCATCTAACAAAACGATTGAACACTTATGGAAACTATTATCTAAATTAATACCTATTATTTGTTACCTAAAGATGCATTAGACAGTCTTACATGTTTATTACATAATACTTCATATAAAACTATGAAGTAATAATTATAATCAATATAGACATGGAATAAAGCTTCAAAGTTGAATATTTTAACTAAAATAAATTAGTTACTTAGCAATACGTATCAAGCAAATGTGATTTAAAAGTTATGTAATACTAATTAAATATATCTTCAGTCACACATACAGTGTCACTGTGTCCAGGAAATGATACAGTGGATTATAAGCTAATAAAACCATCTTAATCATTAAATTAAATGTAAACTAATGCATTATTCACTTCTTTCGATTGTGTTTCCTGAAAGTGTGGAACCAGTAAACACAATGTTCAAAAACATATTTACTATACATAATAGTGATCATAATTCACTACTGTGAGATACCTGGTGAAAAGATAAAGCTTTGATGTACACTACTCAACTTTCATAGGGATAAGCCCTGTTCATAATTAATATGTATTGAATTCATCCCTATTTTGGTTAAAGTTGGTATTTGTATTGTATGTATTCAACCATCCATAACAATAGAAGATACATGTTCATGTTCAATGTGAGCAGCTAAGATGTTCATCTTCATTTCTGTTTCAGAATTAGACAATTAGTAGAGGTATCCATTGTTGTCTACTGGAAGCTGAATACCGTAATTACTCTATTAATACTGTGATAATTCGAAAACCTACTGTAAATTAATCGCCGAAAATAAGATAATTCTGACCCTAAATATAAAGGAACATGACCCTTTTTTTAAATTGTAATTTTATAATTATTCAAATACATGTATACATTGATGAATATTTATGTCAATTTACAGTATAAGACACACCGAGTGAGTGAATATGGAGTTTAACGTCGCTGCGGGAATATAAGATACACATACAGCACATAGTTTGACCATAAATTTAGTCATATACCTTATATGGTAATGCCAGTATTTACTATATACATATAGTAGCTGATCAAGTGTTAGTTTGACCACCAGTAAATACATATTTCCTAACACTGTGTCTAACTATCCCTATCAAAAGTTGAGTAGTATAATAGTCTTTTTAATAACTGAGTGAAATCTAAGGCAATGCTTTATAGTGGTGTACAACATGTCTTTACATTGACTACACTGTAATGACAATGTATTTATGAACACTGTACTTGCAACACAACAAATAAATATAACTCTTTGAAAACTCACACTTGGTACTATTCAGTGTACAACATGTGAGATCGCAAGTTGTCAAAGTACATGAACACGAATATGAACTCATGTCAAAGTATGCAATGAAATGGTGACAAATTACAGTTTGGTGTAAAGCTGACAAAATGACTAGCCTACTCAGTGCAAATATAAAGATTACTGTAGACTTTCTTGACATTTACAATATTTCACCATATCAGGATTTAGCTTCCCATAACCCCAATTAAAAAACCAAAGAAAAGAAAAATTAAAACAAAACTTCCATTGAGTGAATGCTTCAACCCACTATTTTACGCTAAAACTGTCTGTGTATTAACATTCAATAAGCTTTACCAAACTATATAATGTTTGAATATTTATTTCATCAGTTAAAATTTGTAAATAGTGTTAAAATATATGATGTATTACTCTTTGCATAGTTTTAATCATAGGGTGTGTAACAGACGGAATCAGCCTCGATGTCTACCAACATTCATGAAATCACAAGGCAAAAGTGAGTCAACTGTTATGCCGTGGTTTCCACTTACGTAATTACGTGCATGCGTATTATGCCCTGACCTGCAGATACACCGCGGTGATAATGCCGAGTAAGTGTGAAACGTACACAAATATCAACAGTAGCCTGTCATTAGATGAAAGCAGTGCCGCACTCGACAGGATACGCAAATGTCACCAGAGATAAAAGAGAGCAAAAGTGAAATAATAAACAACTTACACATACGGCTACAGGCGATAACGGCGACACGCCAAAACGGCGACAAAATAAATGGCTAAAACGGCGAAAAAAATAGTCGAAAC
>JAVCKZ010110926.1:0-10312 GCA_034780755.1 Lepetodrilus elevatus | reverse complement strand
AGTCACTGTCCAGCCCGTCGTGCTGAGATGGCTATCGTCGGTCAACGATACTCAAGTGAGTTTGTACCAGCAGGCCCTAAGTGAGTTTGTACCAGCAGGCCATACGTGAGTTTGTACCAGCAGGCCCTACGTGAGTTTGTACCAGCAGGCCATACGTGAGTTTGTACCAGCATGTCCTGAGTGAGTTTGTACCAGCAGGCCCTGAGTGAGTTTGTACCAGCAGGCCCTAAGTAAATTTGTACCAGCAGGCCCTAAGTGAATTTGTACCAGCAGGCCCATAGTTCCACAGAACGATCATATTTCTACCTCAGTCGTAATTAATAAGTCGTATGGCAATCGTAAGTCTTATGGGAATCGAAAGTCGTTATGACTGTCGTAGAGATACATTTATTCTGTGTAGTGGGAACATACTTACTTTATATTCCGATACCAACATTTTAAAGAATAATATCGCTTTTAAAGGCATAATATCACAGCTATTTGTGGTTGATTTGGACTATAGTTCTTAGCTACAACTACATAATACATTCACTTGACTTATTATATACAATTATGTCTGTACTTCCAAAAACCTTTCTACCGGAGTCCCGCTGTTTGATAGACAAATATCCACTGCAACCCCCTGGTAGACAACCTGAATATGGTAGTATTGTTAGTTACTTCATTATGTCAATGGAATGGGACATAACTCAGTGGTAAGATTTAAAAATATAATATGCAACGGCAACGTTTGCTCGTAATTCCTTCATAGATCAGTTGCTGCATTCATATAAAACATTAATATTTTGATATCTATTGAGTACTGGGGACTAAGTACATCAGTAAATAATAACTTTGGGGTGGATAAATCAAGCGTAATTAGTCTCAGATCGAAATTCGTGTGTCCATTATACAGGTCTATCAACTGTGATATTATGCCTTTAAAGATACAACATATTCTCCAAACGATTATGCAGCGTTTACCGCTAGTCCAAAACACTGGATGATGACTCGACATTGACAGGAAAGCTTAAAGGGCTGGCACAGTACTACCAATACACTACTCGCCCAGTCAACATAGCACTTGACCCAAAACAAAAACTGAAAGAAAACGTTTTTGATGGTTTTCTGTAGATTTGGGTTTGGAGAATAACATATCAACAGTTGGCAAAATTCAGACTTTATATTACACACCATGACTACAGTACGACACGTTCGTGAAATTCGGCGTAGGTTCAGGTATAATCAAAACAGTCAACTTTACAGTTGAACCGGAAGACACCGCCAACTGGACGTGTTGAAGTGAGAAACAGCTCAAGAGGCAGCGTCATATTCTTAACACACACACACACACACACACACACACACACACACATTCGTGTGAATATGGCTGATTGAAGCGTTCACAAATGGCTAAATGGAAACGAATCAAGTTTATGTTTAAGAGGAAGAGGTCTGCGTGTGACGTTTTCATGTTTGCAGAATTATATACAATTTCGTGTGAAAATGGTTGATTGAAGCGTTCATAAATGGCTAAAAGGAAACGAATCAAGTTTATGTTTAATACACAGGAGTGATCATATACTGGCAAATTTCGCAATCATTACAATGGGACATACATATAAATATCCACAAGATATGTACACCCATTCTCAGCGTTAGCATACGTAGGAGCCTCCGTCTTGTGGAGGTCTGGTGTAGTAGGCTATTATTCTGGATTGCCACCAGTTTATACTGATTGCAAACTCACTGGAATACTATTATCATGCCGCCATATGGATATCCAACATTATTCTGACTCTGAATCGACCAGTCTTTGCTTTACCCCCTCTTTAATGTTTCAAGAGCGTCAAGCAGGGGAACAACAAGTACGACATTTTATAACGTCCTTAGATATATATGACTGAAGGAGAACGTGGGTGATGATGTTTACGATTTCCTGTCTTGACCTCATGTCATTTGCTCCTCATCAATCGATTATCTACAGCTGCAGCAGTCGTTTATAAAGCCTGATGGAGTAAATGCGCTCAAGTCAGTCTGGAGTATGCTCGACGCCAAAGACTTTAAAAATAATATTTCTATTAATCGCCTTGAAATAAGTCGCGATTTTAGCAAGTCGTCACCAGCAGAGTGTACGTGTATACGTATTTTCACAGTGACGTTCTCCCAATCTCATTAAAATCAGATATAAACCCAGCTGAGGTCTGACGGAATCGGCATTTACCTCGTATCAGATTGCCCTTTGACCTCACCTGTTCTTTCTGTGTCTCGGTCACGTGGCAGTGTTAGCCAATGAGTGGCCGGTTTACATGTTGAACTGAAAGTTTGGAAACGACCTCGAGCGTTGTATAATTGAATGTATATTCATCATTTCATATATCTCTTGTACCACCGTTGGTGGTTTTATGAGAATAAACTGTCTATCTGTTTATCTAGACGAGGCTGTGATTGGCTGCGGTCAAAGAGTTCAAATTTACCCGCTCGTATGGCGGTTTACTGAGGCCGTAACGAGCGAGTATCATATATATCTGTTTGAGTGTTAGTTTCGGATCTTTTTTAATGAGACTGACGTTGTTCTAGACAACAAATCGCACACATTCACATTAGACTCTCTCAGATCAGCTACATCCTCGTCACCCCTGTCATCGTTGACGTTCAACATTCATTTCCGTTAAGGATGTTTGATTATAATATACATGTTTGTGTACAGAGTTAAGTTTAGTAATCGGATTGGCGGATGCTTTGGAAATGTTTGCCAACAGTTACTTGCAAAACGTATGTTGTCTGCAGGGCGGTTACTATTGCAGACATCATTTCTGACTAATATAATGTTGTTATGACAATTAAGTCATACCTGAGATAACCCGGCGTGTGGTAGGTCTACAGCGACGTATTAATCACCAGTTCAAGAGGTGCGTTCAAGATAGAATACAAGTATTGTGGCGTAGTGTATTGCATATATTCTATCTTGAACGGGTTAGTAGTAAAATGACAGGAACTCGATTTGCGCATGCGTCCAGTCCGTTCGCTTCATGCTTTGCGTTTTCCTACAAAACACTACGGCCTCCAGACCCGTAGTGAAAAGTATTAAAACGTATTGCTACACGTACTGGCTGAACGGCTTCTGTAGGAATACATAGCAATACATAATGATATATATTCTATCTTGAACGCACCTCAGAAGTTAAGATGTGTGTATTGTAGGCCTACTGTCTTAGATTGCAGTGTCATTAAACAGGTTCTAACTTTACAGTTGACTAGAGGCCACGGTCTCTGCGGTTGTTAAAATTAACCTATACATATCTACATGCATGGCACCCACCCTCTACCGACACCTCATCGTAGTAGCAATGGTTATCTAATTAGTATAGTAGGAAGGTAAGGTTCCCATGCACTTATGTGATATATTTGTTTACTTAATGTTTTGTAATCCTCAAGGTGTCTAGTAAACGAATTATGATGTTCCCAGCGAGAAATATTGTCCCATGGTGTCGTGTGGTACCCTAATTGAGGGATACCCTCAAATTTCGATTTCACGATGGACGTAGATTTGTTGTAGACATCATAGCCACGGGACTTTCTTGAATCAGTCATAACTAGATAAACGAATGGTCTTATCTGAAAAGTCAGCTAATATGGTCCGTGGTAGCGACTGTTGAATCAAGATTATGTTTTGATCGTTCGATCCCAGGTTCGGGCACATGTGTATCCAACTCGATGAAGGGAAAGTGTACGTGTATTTCCGATATTCTTAGACTTTCTCCGAAATGAACGTATTAATGCTTTGAAAAAGTGTAGGTTCATTTCTGATATTACCTACGCTTTCTCTTAGAACAAAAGAACCCATGGCAACGAGATCGGAAGATTGGTATAACAACGGACTAATACAAAGTTATACCCCTCTTCCGGTCTCGTTGCCATGGTTTCTTTTGTTCTTAGTGTACTTGTACATCCGGATACAGAAATGAACCTACAGAGGTCCCACGACCAAAACTGTAGGGACATTGAACGATACTGCACCTCGGAGTGAGTGAGTGAGTGAATGTGGAGTTTAACGTCGCTGCACCTCGGAAAGTGTGGATGTAACCCTTACCTATCAGTAAGACATCTTTTTTGATTGAATCTAAATACATCTGGGGTAATAAATAGGATATTACACGATGTTAACATGGTTACTCGTTGAATAAGGGTATTACACCCGGGACATACAGTTAATATTAAGTAGAACATCGTGTAAATATCCTGTATGGAACCTTCATGTTTACATTCCGACAAGCATCCTTGAAATTGTAATTATATTGGACAAATCGTTCGCCTGAAATTAGCAGCTTCATGAAAATATGTTTTGTAAATCGAAACCGGGAAATGTATGGCCCGCTGCAAATGTATGTATGTTGCACGAATCACGTATATCGCTACAGTAGTTTTAGCTAACCATGCATAGGTTATGTTCAAGTATTGTAACGATAAAAGTGTTTCATGCAATGGAGTTTTACTTGCAATCAATTCTGAGCAAAGCCTCCAAAAGAGTTCTGAATTCCAGTTCTAGGAATTTACCCAATTTGAAATATTACCTGCACACAATAGGTAAGACTTTTCAGGTGTAACAATTCATGGTATTTTCTTTTATTACAATTCAGTATAGGTGCGAACATTTGAATTCATTATTACAATTCAGGGCTCTACAAAAGCCTATCGTAAAGAAGATGTATAATTAGGAACATTCTGATAACTAAAGATGCTTCAATACAAGTATTGAAATAAATCACGGAAACGGAAGTGCGTGCCGATCCTATCACGCAATGTCAACGATCTCGGCGCCGATCTGTCCAGAAACCTTGATAAGATGGTCGCTATGAAGCAAGACCACTGGTCACCTTAGTTACAGACTGTTGACCTCTGCTTCTGATTACAGTGTTTAAGGTCAGCAAATAACCTTCTGCTCGCTCTTCAGTATTTAAGGCGATTAATGTTAGGGAGGAAACAACTTAGAACATTTAACCTGAATATAATTACTATAGTTCCTTAATAAACTTGTCATTAGCCATTTTTCCACGAGGAATTGCAGCTGTTGATAGAAGGTCAAGATTGTAGAAGATAGGACGTGGTAATTGTTTTAGGAATAATTACGTGTTACTTTCGTGGTATTTTGAAATACCTTATAAAGATTTACATAACAGGTTTACAATACCGTTTTATTTTACTTTATAAAAGTAAAATTCAATTCTAGTGTTTAATCTACGACTTAAAATTTCCCATTGACGTCAATAGTATTTGACAAGAATGATGTAGTTTTTGAATATATTAAATGGTTGGTGAACTATTCAAATTATAAGTAGGCTACCTAATTATGTTTCCATTGTAATAATTAAGTTAATGAAATAGACCGATGGCACGATGTTGTTTAGTATACCGATAATATATGAACTCCCAGCTGACTCAAACTATATATAGACTTCCGGTATTATTTCAGTGTTACACATTGATTAGACTTCCTGTAACACATAGCACACCTTTGGTTGGTAGCTAAAGCAAGTGCGCTACCCAGAGTTAATTAACGACCAGGGTATGTCCAGTTGCTGAGTAGACGTAGGTCACGTGTCGTGCTGTTCGTTCTGTACTTCGAACGCGCTGGCTATAACCAGACTATTAATACTTAATCCATTTCAATTTACTACACACCCTACGACAACTGCATCACGTATCCATATAATTATAACTTGGGTCGAATCGATCCAGCATCCAACCGTATCTAGCCATAGTTATCAAATGGTCAGACAATTGTGTGTTTTGGTGCGGCTTACCAAAGTACGTCCTTAAATTAGCTGTTTGCGAAGGAACGAGAAGTTTGCGTGGAAAGAAGCTTTTCGGATATTTAAATGGTTGACAATCGTGTTTCGACAGCGAGGATATACAATATGTGTGTCAAGACATAACGTGTGATGTAGCAGTTCTTTGAATACAGGGATGGAACAGGTGACAGGAAGCGTTGACACGTAACACTGGTGGTATATTGCTGCTACTGGCCATATAGTGAAGACAATACAGTGACAGCGGAACCATGGGGAAGGTATGTCATGGAAAATAACCTATTTTATTTTAGATTGATTTACGAAATGTATTTACCTTATTTATACTCATGCAGTATTTCAATGTCAAAATATATATATATACATGTAGTTCATATATATAACAGTGTTCTTATAATATGAATTTATATTACATGCACACTAATATTAGACCCTATACATACACTTTTAATGTTCCGTATGTATTTAGGCAAATCAATATAGCATGTATGTACACCTCTGGAATCATTTCTACAATTGCTCAAAGTGGATAGTCAATTTGTCAGTGATGCCGCAACAGTTGGCCTGTGTTTCTGTTACACTACTTCACTGAAATAGGAACGATTTGAAGGTCCTGGTGATGCTTGTGTTCATGAACGTCAGAGAAGATATTTTCAGGGTATTTTCCTATAGCATATTTAAGTATAAATTGCGGGAAATCAATTCTGAGCAAACATGATAGTTCCGGGGAATATACACACAAGACCCTTTTCAGACTCGGGCTGTTAATTTGCGACCACGGTTACTTATCTGTGCTATTTGATCTCAGTCGAATCTACGGTTCACTCCCATTATGACTACTTCCCAGTTTGACTACTCGCAATTGATTTTACAGACATTTAATCATATTTACAGATATTGTACAGCTTATAAATGTATGTATAAAATTATGCTTACCCTAACTCGTGTTTGTTATTCTAAGCATAAGTGGACCAGTTCATTGTCATAGAGGTGTATTTTACCAGTAGTCAAACTGGGAGTAGTCAAACTGGGAAGTAGTCATAATCATTGGAAAGATACCGTATGAAACCTTGGCTTATAAATTTAGAAGCATATCCAAATTTCGAATTGGAAGTTATACTAAGGAAAACAAAACAGGACAGGACAGCATATTAGTAATTAGAAATGTAGGCCTACTATGTTTACCCAACTAGTGCAGAATATTGCATCTCTGACAACCCAATTTAAAAAAGAATCCCTGAACATTTGAAGGGAAAAGGATTAGCTATGACCATACATTTATTAAGCACTATGAAACCTTTACTTATAAAATCATATCCAAATTTGAACACAACTGACAAATTGACTGTTTATCCAAATATAAGAATAGAAAAAAAACATTAATTATTTGATATTGGGGACAGCAGATTTGAAATGTTGAATCTAAGAACTCAATATTAAAGAAAATGCCCAATAATAAGTTTGTTCTGAAGGTAACAGGAAATCGTATTTCATTATGCGTATATTTTTTTTTCTCCGTGAGTGTGCCTCCGTCAGAAACAATATAAGGCCTACACAACTAATAGTAGCACAGACCATCGACATGAGACATACAAGTACTAGTACATGCTTACAGATGAAGATATATGCCATCATTTGGGTTCCGATACTAGTTGTTATTTATTAGATAGGCTAGTTGATATCAAAATACATAAAGTTGCTGTTTAATTATGACTTTGTAACGTGTGGTTTGCAATGACGTCACAATCATTATGAGGTCATAAATGTTATGTGTAGGCAAACCGGGGTGTGACACTTTTCAGAGGCCTCCTCTCAACCAATCAAATCGCTAGAATCGACGCATATTTTGGACAACTTGTTGTATAGGTTGGTGGGTGGGGGTTGGGGGCCACATAGCAGTGTGTGGGATGACCAAATTAACCCATATGCTTCTGATGGGCATGCATTGTAGATATGTAATTGAGACAACAGGGCTAGGCCTATAAGGCAGGTTATTGCATATTTGAGCATCCACTTTTAAAAAGAAATTCCCCGAACACAACCCCCCCACACCCACCCACCCAAGGAAAAAAGTTAGCTACGGCCCTCTATATGCTATTGATTTCGCCTAATAACATTCGGTTGACATCGACTCCAAGTTGGCTTCGTGAACCTGGCACTACTGTATGCGTTGTCACCGCCATCGTACCGCAGTACCGATATCAATTCGGTGTCTGGTGACGCATTGATGTTTGCTTGAACACAAGCAGCTAGTCGGCCGCGTAACCCCGGAACAAACGCAATGGTGGGAGGGTTCGGAGTGAGATTATAGAAATCACTAACCTTGACTCCAATCAATGCACATAGGGATATAGATTAGTGCCTAAGTCGCCGTTATTTTATATTTATCCCCCCCCCCCCCCCCTTCGGGGATAGGGCTAAAACACTCTGGAGAGAATCAAAAGATATGTGATATCGAATTCTATTGGACATTATGAACAATGCGGGTATATACTGTGAAATTCAAGTGTATGGTTTATGTCAGCTGAAGACAGAGTGTATACTATCGGTGTTATGTGTAGTAATCGAACAGATAATTACTATAGCTGTTGAAAAGTCTGGGAAATAGGAATCTTTATCATTCTGTTCCTGTGTATATGGATAGAGCTTCACTATGGAGGTGAGGATATGTAAAGCCGCTCTGTTCCTATCTGCTTGTTATTTGTTCTCTGTTTGTCAGTTTTCTCTGTTCTCCATCTGGATTTGTTTCTGCTGTTTGCCTGTTCTTTGGCTGTTGTTTGTCTATTATATGTCTGCTGTTTGCCTGTTCTCTGTTTACCTGTTACTGTCCTCTGTCTGCTGTTTGTTGTCTATTTGTTTTCTTGTCTTTTTTGTTTGTATTTGTCTGTTCTCTGCGGTTTGTCTCTTCCTTTTCTGCCGGTTTTTGTTCTCTGTCTGCTCTGTTCTCTGCTGTTTGTTCTCTGTCTGCTCTGTTCTTTGCTATCTGTTCTCTGTCTGCTCTGTTCTCTGTCTGCTCTGTTCTCTGTCTGCTCTGTTCTCTGTCTGCTCTGTTCTTTGCTATCTGTTCTCTGTCTGCTCTGTTCTCTGTCTGCTCTGTTCTCTGCTGTTTGTTCTCTGTCTGCTCTGTTCTCTGCTGTTTGTTATTTGTCTGTTGTGTGTCTGTCCTCTATCAGTTTCTCTCAGTGTTCGCTGTCTGCTATTTGTCTGTTCGCTCTGCGGTTGTTTCTTTGTCTGCTGTAGGTATGTTCGATCTCTGTCTGTTGTTTGTCTGTTCTAAATCTGTTGTTTATCCGTCTTACCTACTGATGGCTAGGATATGGAAGATTCAAAGGTGTAGTCTGCCATATTAGCAGTTACACAGTGGAGAAACTGGTCAACGTTTGAGATTATTTTGTTTTTGTTTCTCATCATGTTCAGCTTATTTTATATTCAGCAATGAGGATAGGCCTACTATCATTTCTGTTGAACAGATGAAAGTTACGCGACAATTTACTTTTTTTCACTGGTGGATGAATCATATTCACTGATATGTATGGCAACTTCGGTTATTCACAGCAGAAGAAGGTTAAATTAAATACTGATTGCACAAACGTGAAGTTACTTATTCCTGGTTCCCGGTTAGGTATTCGCGAATACCCAACTGGTAACCAAATTCACATTTCATTTACGACATTGCACATGGGCAGTACATTTATATAATTCTCGTGTTAAATTATCTACCAGTTTGGCCATGCTGAAAATAGACGTTATAGTATTTATATATCGCGTGCATTCGGTGGATCTCTGTGCCATAATTTTCCAGTTACTGCGCAGCAATTGTTAAGACAGTATTGTTATTCGTCACCCCAGTGATCAAATATTATCCTTCTATTTTCAGCGTCTGTCTTAAGAAAATCTAGTTGTTCTTGCTAGACTAGTATGACTCCAGTTTCTGATAAGAGATGTTAATGTGTTATTTAATCCCACAATCTAGTAGTACATATTATAGTTTCGTGTTCAGACGAGTTTAAAATAACTGAAATAGCAACCGCTCATGCTATCAACGACTCGAATGTTGAACGCATTAAAGAAAGTGATTTGTTTTGCATTTTATCCAAGATGCCATTACCTTCGTGCATTGTGAATCAGTGAATGGGCTAGATGACACGGAGTTTGATTCAAGCATAATGATAAATGGGTATAAACAATGAGAAGCTTTAAAACGGGTAGTTTTTCTGTGTGTGAGTCAGTCTATATCTGACAACGCTTCAGTAGAGGTATTATTCTAGTAATAGCTGAGGTTTTGTAAAGCCGTTCCTAAGCTTAGGATTCGATCCCCGTGTGGCAAATGGCTGCAGTTAACAGGAAACAACAAAATCAATACCTTGGTATGGAAGCTTTTAAGTTGTTTGTTTGGATAGCGGTTGGATCATTCATGGTAACTGGTTGACAAGCTGCATAGATGCAATAGTCAGGCAGCCTAGGGATGATTTTCAAATTCCGTGCAACTTTTTTGATGAAAGCAAGCGACATGGTTTTTTGTG
>JAVCKZ010110915.1:0-10312 GCA_034780755.1 Lepetodrilus elevatus | reverse complement strand
TAATCTGATCGCAATGAATGCCGTGATAACGAACATAACCCCTGCTTATATTGCCGTCATAACGTGTGTATCGGGTGTCGCTGCAGCTATATTGTGAAACTATCACCAAATGCTAACATTCCATCTACGGAAATGTTCCGCTTATTTGACATACAATATTATCATAGACAGAAGGTAGACTATAGTTAATACAATAAATATGTGACGTCTATTGCTCAAGTAACCGGAATATTTTGCCCATATGCGATTGCCTTATATTTACAGCAGAACAGAATAGAATACTATGGTACCACCCGATACATGTACTATACATATACCAGTATAGTTCTGTAAGAAGATGTGTCCTGCCTGGAAACTGTCAGTACGTCAGTATCTTGATCAAGCCTACTGTTACTAACTACATTTAGTATTGTACTACATGCCAAGCTATCGCTCTAGGATAATTACGTGGCTGACGCGGGTATCATCGAATGACATCACATAGTAAAGATTCATCATATCTCAGTTTCTAAAGTCTTTACCAGTTCTATATCTGTCTAGTCTCCAGAGGAAACTGTCCACCGCATTGAGAACACACTCGCCACACAAGTCATATTTCTCATCTCAACATGTTTAATTGGAGGGGCTATTTAAACGTGATTGATATCCTCTCACTGTGGGCGGATGCATTCATAAATCATAACCAGTCGCACTCACATGGTGCTTGCAGGCCGGACACTGTGCTATGCTGTACGTATATGCATATACACCGATGTGCCGACTGTGCAGGTGGAGATAAGAACATTATTGGAGTATATCATGTTATGTATGTCGTTGTGAGATGTCCGCGGATTAGAAGATTGCATTATATGACAATGCTGCAAGCTTTCATCAAACCAAGTGTCATACTTGTCTAGCTTGCACATTGTCCGTGTTGTATCACATAATAAACGCCACTCAGACTCGCTTCTATTCTTCGGCGTGGTTATAAATACCTATACTAAAGTCTGAGATATCCAATCCCTAAGGTGAAAAGCAAATGGACACATAATTTTCCACTTAAACCAGTGCAACTTATAGAACTTTATCAGACTGACATTTCGTTCTTTGGCCCGTGAAAACTGGGTTAACATGGTTGGAATGGTTGGAATCGATCTCCGGCAATTTGATTAAGTCAACATAAACTGTACTAATTTGATCGTCATTTATCAATGAGAATACATAACACAGATCAGAGCGGGTGTCGGAGTATGTAGTGATCTGATATTGAAGACAAATAGGAGGCCTACTTCAAGCATTGCCCATCAAATGGATTACAGGAAATTGGAACATTCGACAACATCCTCAACCTGTTGATGCCAAGTGGACATCAAATACATCATACTTAAAACTAAACTCCAACGGAAACAGAATAGATGAATTTGTCTTATGTATTTGAATTGGAATAGCAACACTTTGTCATTTTGAACCAGCAGATATAAGAAGCTTATTAATGAAGGCAGTCTAGATGGTCTTTGGTCAATACGATATTATTTGCCAAGGGCCCGGTCACGTGACTAACAGACAGAATATCCACCCTTTCTCTTTCTGACAACGGTCAACGTGGTGCATCCGGGCATTCCCATCTCCAGGTCACCGACACTGTAATGAAAACATCCCTATTGAATCTGGCAAGTGAGAAACTGCCACTGTGACTGGCAGGACAATATTTCGCTGATTTGCAAACAACATGGCGAGGAAGTCGGCTGCGTGGCGTGTGTGGATGCTGTGTGGATGCTGTGTGGACAGAGCGGTGAGTGGGTCTGACCTTGGACGTCGGGGCGGCAATCTCAGACATCACCCCTGATTAACACCCTAGTTGCTTCTGGATCATTTTAGGGAAGAATATGAGTGTCTGCTGAAGTCTCTCCCAGACTCGGGTCACCTCATGGC
The DNA here is from genome assembly GCA_034780755.1 of Lepetodrilus elevatus. Lineage (NCBI taxonomy): Eukaryota > Metazoa > Mollusca > Gastropoda > Lepetellida > Lepetodrilidae > Lepetodrilus > Lepetodrilus elevatus. The sequence continues at coordinate 8,401 of JAVCKZ010110915.1, read as the reverse complement.
TCCTGACTGACATTCATTCCACCAGTGTTCTGCACGCTCATCCATAATGGGCATAGTAATAATTTCATCTACGATGAGTGCATGCAATCGTTACTTGAGATCCATCAGCATAGCAAAACTCGTACATCTCGGTGATCTGTCACAAATTACATTTGATCATGTATCTGTTTCCAAACGAAGCGAATCTAACATTATCGTTAAATATTATTTAATTAGAAAGAAACATGAATCAGTATAGAAATAATTGATTGTGGATGATCATTCACTAGAAATACAAAGTTTGGAACTAATCTATTTGACAGCTGTTATTGGATCTTAACTAATACTTAGTTCATCTGTGGTATCCATGAATAACTATTGACACACACACACGCGCGCGCACACACACACACAAGCACACACACACACACACACACACACACACACACTCTCTCCCTCTCCTTCTCACTCACTGTCTTTCTCGCTCAATCGATTTCTCAATCACTATCTCTCACTCTCTCTTTCTTTTCTTTCTTTCTCTATCTATCTAAATCTCTCTCTCTCTCTCTCTATCTCTCTCTCTCTCTCTCTCTCTCTCTCTCTCTCTCTCTCTCTCTCTCTGTTGAGTTATTTCGACATGAGGATCAATTCCGGCCCTAATCTTCACGACAGAGAAGAGCTCCAACTGCTGTCAGCATACAATGCTCTTGAAACCACTCCACAATTCCACTCCTGAGTTCATCCGCACCAGCCAGCGCTCTAGGGGTTCCTCCACAATAAGTAGTTCACTTACTAATTCGCTGACTCACCTGTGTGTATAATGTCATATAAATGCATTGCTTCAATTATTGTGCATGTAATATGATTACTCATGGTTGAATGTATATATGTTGCCATAGGGCTATATGGCTTGTTAATATCTACGCATGCAATTCATTTTCACAGAGAAGTATTACAGAAAGTGTGGATATAATCGCTTGGATTCGAGTTCTAATACAATCTTCCGAAAATAGATGTCACAGATAAGCTTCGGGTTTGAGTTTATGACATTTAGATACTTCCGTGAACAATGCAATCTCGAGTATACTTATATGATATGGTATGGACAAGTCATGCCAAGATTGCATTCGATCTTATTATGATGCTCTTCAGGATTAGTGTACACTTATATACATGCACGTCACTTTGGTCGACCATCGTCCTCTATGGTGCCATACAGTGACGGCTGTGATCAAGCGGTGCCAATGTCCCGGGGGTGGCTCTCACTTGTACATTAACAGATTACATATTCAGATTCTGGGGCCCGTACCACAGAACAGTCGTAGCGCTACGAGAGTCGTAACTCCAGGGTATTGTTTCTAGAAACTCCCATAGCTACTACGAGACCATAAGGATTCTCGTAGCCATCTCTAATACATTGGGAACGTGATCTTGTATACGAGAGCGCAATGGTCTCATAGTGAATACGATAGCTTCGAGAAACGATACCGTGTACGTTAGCATGGAGTTGCTAGGGAGTTACAACTCTCGTAGCACTACGAATGTTCTGCGGAACGGGGGCCAGAACAATGCTCACGGCATCGATCATGGCTTATATTATATTATATACATGCATTTGTTTCAGCTTTAGAATGCCAATGTAATGCTACACGACCTGCAGTGCATAGGCCATAACGCACAGGTTACTACTAGAGAACAATAATCCATAAGCATGTCTGCATTATTTCCTCGATCATCCCACGTTAAATTTCCGTGAAGTCAATCTGTTACATACATTCAACTATCCGGAATATGTGTTAATATTCAAGTGCGGAAAAGTCGTAATTTACTTGACAATGATGAATCCAGTTTAGAGATCGGAGACGTAAGTATTTAGAGTTACAAATTGTGTATACTTCTAAAGGTAATGAACATACAGATTGCTAACGCTGATAACTTATATTTACAGTCTAATATTGCTGCTACACAATCCCACACCTACTTGGCACTTACCTTTTGGCCTTTTGAATCTTGTTTTCTTGCTACTAAAAGGTGTACAGCCTTTACGACTTGCGTTTAGTGGCGACGAATATGTATATTGTGTAGAAAACGTTCATTGTCTCGGCATTGTTAACATTTTCCTACGTTTGATAAAAAAACTTCCGCAGTTCTTTACACTGCACATTAAGGACATAGATGACTTACGTAATAGCTCCGGCTATAAACATTCCACGTGTAATCACAGTCATTTATCAAGCCTTTTGATGGGATCATTTTAACTTCACATGGACATTCTACGTGTTAGCCTGGCTAGGACTGAAAGCGTACACATGATGCAGACATAATTATAATAAGACCGAAACAGACTATGAAACCAACAGTGGCTACCGGACCATTGTAACCTCGCCTGCGCAGACAACACGATTCAGCAATGGCCCTTATAAGCCCTCATAGAAAAACAGACAATATTTACAAGTATTTATTTGTTATTTGTTTTAAATTGGGATTTACAGTTCTTTTAAAGATTATTTCAGTTATATCACGACTTGTCAGTTTTAGGGCAGGAGGAAACCCATTAACACTCGTAACGCTGAATGTTGCAGATCACTTGCTGGTACTGACAGACCAAGGATGATATCTGCATTGCCTCTCTACAGACAACGCATCCTATCAATATCGCGTCAGAAAGTAATATTTATTTAATTACACGACTATACCAATCTAACAGTACTGTTGACGTATTAGATAATTATATGATATACATGTAGCTACATGCAATTTAAGGAATATCGACAAACTCGGCAGACGAATTACCTAATTATAGTAGACTACATTATTACATTGCTATTTGTTTTACTAGTATATTATATATCAAAGATTTAGCGGTCTCCATATTACATTTGAGTATTACTGTCTGAGCTGTAGATGGTTTTTCTTTCCTTTTTTCTTCTTGTAATCATCAGCAGATTAAGTTATGCATCTCTTTCTGGCCACTCAGCAGTGCATGTAGCATATTAAATAATATGATACATTCTCCTGAGAACGACAATGTACACGCTATGTAATACACCCAAACACATTCGATGGATAATGCAGTATCGTATTTGCCATTAATCGTGAAATCCAGATGACTGCATTCGTCAGTTAACAGAGACATATAGCTGTTCTTTATGCCAGAGCATACAACACACTCATCTGTATGTGTTGGTAGCCTGCCGCATTGTTTTAGCAAGACATGCCATTGGATTCTGATTAATGTATGCTATATTGAGGCCTGGCGATGGGTGATATTGAATTATGTAGATTTTCTTATTATGTATAGACATTATGTCGATTCATAAGCATGTATTAGATGATTCGTATATTCACACACATGTAGGTTCATGGATATATGCACGCATATAGTTCATAGATATATGCACGTAGATATTACACAGCCGTGTATGTTTTTTCTACACGTGCGCCAGTTTCAGTTATGACCGCGCCAGTTATGACCGCCCATCACCCACCGGTCTATTCAGTTCAGCATACACGTATAAACTCCACCAGCAAGTTGGCTGGCAGTGGTGCAATCGTAGAATCCAGGTTGAACTTTGGAGCCAACACGTCCAGGTTCAGTTCAGTTCAATCCCGGAAGTCCGACTTCAATGTTTGCGAAAGCTACCTTTCTGACGCGATATTGATATAATACACTGTCTGTAGAGTGTCAATTAAAGCAGTTATCATCCTTGGTTTGTCAATACCAGCAGTGCTCGCAGGTTTACTGCAATATTCAGTGCTACGGATACCGCAGGTTTCCTTCTGCACTAAACTGACAATAAGTGAAATAATCTTGAAAGCGGCTCTAAGTTACAATTCATAAAAACAAAACAAGGTACCGGGTATATCGGTATTCTCCCTCTCTAGGATCAATCGGAACCGATCCATCTTCAAAGGAGCTAGCATTTTTTCAAGATTTAATTACAGGTCTAAACGAAGAATACGTTTTATTATTCTAATATTTCATCTACAATATCAAGTTGTATTTGACAGAAACGACTTTGTCAGGCAAAGTTTGATAGTGTTGACGAGCTCTAAACTAAACTGTTGTTATTACATTGCCAAATAGTTCGCTGACTTTAACAGAGTACACATAATAACGTCATTCAACGTGGTTTTATTTTGATGCGCCCCATAATTACGTAATCACTGTCTATATGCTGCGGCTGTCAGAAATAGCCACGTGAAAGGTTTGTTACGGATCCCGTGTACATATGACCAAAAGAATAATCTGCATTTGCATGAAAACCTATTTTCCTGACAAAGTGGATTTGCCTGGGGCTATGAATGAAGTTCTATTCCAGAGCTAACAGATACATAACCTATTACAACATACTTAAATACCCCAACCAAGATACACAATCAATTTTTATTTTCTTCTTTTTCGTAATGACAAGTAAAGTCTCAGATGTCGTGGCCGGTACCACTTAGCCTGGATGAAGACACTGGTAGCGCGAGGGTCTTGTCTGAAAGAGAGAGGAGAGAGAGAGAGATAGAGAGGGAGAGAGAGAGAGAGAGAGAGAGAGAGAGAGAGAGAGAGAGGGGAGGGAGATACTAACGAGAGAGAGAGAGAGATAAGAGGGAGAATACATGGGCAGAGGGAAAGAGAGCGTGTGAGAGAGAGGAACAGAAAGGGAACAGAATGGAAAAAAACTATACTAGCGGGAGGCAGAGAGAGGGGGAGAGAGAGAGGGTGGAGAGGGAGGGGTGGAAGGGAGGATGGATGGGAGAAAGAGATGGGTTGGATGGATGGGAGAAATAGATAGAGAAATAGAATGTGTTTGTGCTCAGACTGACTACAAAATTGAGAGTGTCTAGAAGGCTTTCGCCACAGTAGAGGTGGAATAGATTCTACACACCCAGTGTGACCCCCGCTAACTCAGTAACTGACTACCTATACTAGCTATACAAGCTATACAAGCTATACAAGCACTTTCAATAGTAAGAACACAGATCCATCACTCGGAGACAACTTTGTCACGTGGGTAATGGAGACAGTTGATTATAGACAGGCGATTAATATGATTCGCCATTGCATGTAAACACTGCACAATATAACACAGAGAGAGGGAGAGAGATATGGGGAGAGAGAAAGAGAGAGAGAGAGAGAGAGAGAGAGAGAGAGAGAGAGAGAGAGAGAGAGAGAGAGAGAGAGAGAGAGAGAGAGAGAAGGGATGGGGAGAGAGATCGAGATGCGTTACAATGTAGGCTACCTGGCAATGTAAACAGAGATATTTAGCAGTAGTTAGTGAGATGGGTTCTTCTCCGTATAGCTTTTAATTAGGAGAAAGACGCTTTCTATTACAACTTTCCTGGTGTGTTTTCAAGAACTATATTAAAGATTTCATTTGACTTCGCCTACGTACGATACATGATCTAGCTATTACTACTTACTGCAGAATGTCGACCATCAGCGCAATACTAATCACTCCTCTAGTGGTATTCTGGAGCTTAATGACTCGTCAGTATTGCATTGCTCTATGCATATAATATGTCTTGTCGTCTGTTCGATGGGAATGGACTAAGTGTGTACCTATGATTTGCAACACTATCGTAACTGCTCGCAAACGCGTAGTTGAAAGAATATATTACCCGAATTACTCCAGTTTTCATTAGAATGTTTTCCAAAGTAGCTCTATTTCATTTTCAAAAACCGACGATGTTTATAACGGTATACTAGTAATGTCCGACTTCTTGCATTTGACCATCTAGAACCATGCAATGGGATAAGATGTATCTGGTTTACCAGAATAAAACATTGATGTATTAATTTAAATTCGCTTGCGAGTTTCTAAAGACTTGATAACGTCACTACTATTTAATATGGCTTCGCCAAATACAGTGATGCTGTTATGTGAAGCATTAAGATAGCACGGGAGTAGTCATATCAGATACATCGCCAATTACGCTAATTCGAATTCGTATTATATTTCGACGACAGTATTTCGAGGTGATGTTTTGTTGCCAGTCCTAAGATGATACTGTCAGGTGGTGTGTAGTCTGTCAGGTGGTGTGTAGTCTGTCAGGTGGTGTGTAGTCTGTCAGGTGTGTAGTCTGTCAGGTGGTGTGTAGTCTGTCAGGTGATGTGTAGTCTGTCAGGTGATGTGTAGTCTGTCTGTCAGGTGATGTGTAGTCTGTCAGGTGATGTGTAGTCTGTCAGGTGATGTGTAGTCTGTCAGGTGATGTGTAGTCTGTCAGGTGGTGTGTAGTCTGTGTCAGGTGGTGTGTAGTCTGTGTCAGGTGGTGTGTAGTCTGTGTCAGGTGGTGTGTAGTCTGCCAGGTGATGTGTAGTCTGTCAGGTGGTGTAGTATCTGTCCACCTACCTCCCTGGGCGGGAATAAACTTACTGAGAAGCCAAAATAAATAGATATATTTCAATGTGTTTCATAACTTTACTATAATAATGGCATTTCTTGTGAATTATGAACGACTTCTTATATCGCGTTCAAATCAGCTTACATAAAAGTTAATAATTATGTCATTAAATAATTTAGTTGGTCATCTAAAATCTATACTGTGAATCAAAAAGAACACAATAAGAAGATACCCTAGCTAATAGTAAGAAGAATTATCAATCTTATTTATCATTATTATTATAACTTTGCATCTATATATCTATATCAGTTCCACATGTCGTCTGTATTACGCACCCTGTTAATATTATTTCATTTTACTATTAGACTACATGTCGAATGGTTTTGATTTATTCTATTAATTCTGTTAATGAAAACCAATTCCATCTTGAAATGGTATATGCTCCTGGGCTAAATGTTCATAATATAGTAATCCGAGGAGTTTTTAACCGGCCATATTGAGGAAATAGCACGTGTCCATGCGTGTAATGAAGGCTGTACTTCTCCAGCTGTTCTCTGACGCCCTGTTTAACCCTCTCCATGCTGCAGGCAACCGGAGATGCCCTAAATGGATGTGTTTGTACATAAGCCAGCAGGGAGAGGGTTAATAGCAGGTTGCTCAGTGCAGGAGTTCCCTGCCAAATTAAATAAGGAAGTTTTTCATATTTTTGTAATTCATCTATCGATAAAATGCATGGATTATGGATTAGATATGCTTTGAGCAAAATATTCTTCCTGCATTAGTAGGTAATACAATTAATGAGCAGAATTTATCTGTATATATATATATGCAAGAGCAGATGCGCCCAGCATATAAAATCACGAACAGCAACAATCGCTGATATCCATGGTGACTGATATATTTATGCACATCTCAATATTTCTATTATTGTTAATATTTGTAATAACAACAACAAGCAACAATAATAACATAATAACAATAATACTAATACTAGCAATAAAAATAACAATAATAACAACAACAACAACAGTAATAATGAGTATCTTTTAATAATAATATGAATATTCATAACACGGCAAATTAGTACCCCGGTTAATCGTACTCACTTTGTGATATTGTATTATAAATTATGTCAATGAAACCAATTACAAAATACCATTCCAATATCCACGTCTTAGCAGTATATATCATACTGTGTGTCATATATTTAAGAATTGACCGTCATTTTATGGTTGTTCACTGAAGTATGAACGATTTGAAAGTGCTGGTTAAACTCGTTATATACTTGTGCGTGCTAGCGTAAATACAGTATTGGTTTTCATAAAAGATCCAATTTGCAGATAAACGAATACTCGGTGTTGGTATTTATTAAAACTATACAATGTACAAGGACAGATTACCATGAAATTGAGAAATCTGAAGAAATATTCCAACGTATAGCCCCATGTAAATGATCACCATCTCCTGTGTACATCAACTCACCGTGTGTAATGATATTATTTGAGTTGATCTAGCTGTCAACTTATAGCATTACACTACTGGGTATCCTTTCACGGAGCTCTCTTATCTCTTGTCCAGACCATAACGCTCTCTTTGTCGACAGCTATCACTATGCCTATAGTATATGCCTATGCCTATATGGTCTCTTAGCGGAGATACCATAGTGGAGAGGATACCCTGAACACGAAGACATAGTCGACGTTGCACTCATAATATACTACTGTAACAATGACACAATATGGAGGTCACTATCATAACAACCATTTGCGCATCTGTATCAGATCGTATGTATTGTTTCAACTTGAAAACATTTAAAAAAATCATTTACACATGCGCAGATCGACATATGTATATGTATAATCAGGTAATATGTATACCTGATTTTTTTCATTGAATTTCAGTTCACTAAGTCAACGACAAAATGATTTCCTTTAATTGCCAGATAGTTTTATTGCATGATTTTGTACAATATGTATTCACACAAAATTGCATGCATTTATATTATTATTCACACAAAATTGTATGAATGCCTATACAAATGTACATATTATCTTCATTTTATTTCATCCAACTCATGCCATTCTATCTG